>CM033642.1:226292676-226531273 GCA_019512145.1 Engystomops pustulosus | reverse complement strand
ATAACTGTTTCCTGTACTATGACATAGTTGTTTATTATTCTTGTAGTGTGACATCACTGTGTGCATTATGTCTGTATTGTACATTGCCCGTGCGCACACACTAGTACATAATGGGCAGAGTCATAGTATGTACCCACGGGAAGCACACGTGCCGTCTGTGGGGAAGCCCAACAACAGAAACACAACAATATTAAATGACTTGACACAAGGTTTTCCAGAGACATAAGTTTCTGAGGCAAATGGGCTTCTTTAGTAGAAATGAAATTTTCTAACTTTTGTGAGTAATGAACTCATTTGATATTTCAGAGTTCATTAAGGAATCATAAAATATGCAAATCTACCGCACAGACTCCATAAATGTTATGTAAATTGTTCCTAAGAGAGAACACTGGGATCTTTCTTATTAAATGCAATATTCATTAGAGATGGATTTTTTTTGGAAAGTGTTACAAACCCTGCCATTTTGCTGACTCATGCCAGCATTATAGATCAAAAAGAGGGCTCATTAAAATGTACAAATACCTGAACGGGCAGAACAAGGATCTCTACCAAGATCTTTTTATACCTAGGCCTGGTTCTACCATTGCCATAAACAGGAGGCATCCTCTACACCTAGAGGAGAGGCGATTCTACCATCACCATAGACAGGGGCATCCTCTACACCTAGAGGAGAGGCAGTTCTACCATCACCATAGACAAGGACATCCTCTACACCTAGAGGAGAGGCAGTTCTACCATCACCATAGACAACAGTTAAACTGCTGGTTTCACGGATATCTTTTTGAAAATTGTATGATCAAAATCTTTTAGGATTATTATCAATGGTAAAACTGCACAAAAGTCATTCACTTTGCATATTTTTCTGTTATGATGCTAACTGTATGGGACAATCATTTTAGATTTGAATTTTATGGGAATTTTTGGATGTGTTTTTATGTTGTGTTTACTTGACTATTAAAAGAGTGGTTATTTGAACTTTTACAGTTTTTTAATTTAACATTTTTAGGGCCCCCTAATAACTTGAACTTTCGTACTTTCACCTTAGAGCAGGGGTGTCAAACAAATTTTCACCGGGCCACATTAGCCTCATGTTTGCCTTAAAGGGGCCGAATGCAATGTAAAATTGTAATTTATAATCAGTAAATACAATCAGCCCAATGAGGGCAACCACAATGCTGAACATATTGTAAAATAATAAGGCTGCATTCACGAGTGGTGATTGCGTTCAAAACATTCCTCCTGCATTTACTAAATGCTATGCATACGAAATCTTATACCAATAGGTGATTACAGCAAGAGTCTGTCCGTTACGAAAACAACCACAACGCAATAGCCACGGGGGAATGCGGCATGGGCAGTAGGTGTCACCTTACCCCAAAGCAGCAGCCATCCTCTTCATCTTTGCTCCTGTGTGTGCCCGCTGTACATACTGAAGACAGCACATGTGATTACACACATCGCTTTAGAGCCGGCGAAGACAAAGAGGGCGGCTGCTGCTTCGGGGAGCAGGGAAAGGTGAATATTGGAATTAAACTACTCCCGACGAGCACAGCATTGGGGCAGGGAGCATGGCAGGATAATACAAAGCCAATTCAGGCCCGCAGGTCTTGTGTTTGACACCCATTCCTTAGGTCTCGTTGCTTTGTTACAGTACAAACCCATCACTATGATCTGCTTAAAGGAAATCTACCATTTGTTTTTATTCATAGTGAACCAAACATACCTTGCGAATGCTGCAGCTACATTAATGCAGAAACATATCTTGCTTAATCCCTGAACTAAATGGTTTTGCTGAGGCTCGGTCACTGCAATGGCTGCCCCAGCACTCTCCTAATTATGCACTGCTCCAGCCTTGTCCTGCTCATCAGAAGCCGAGAATATGTCATCATTGTGTTGCCCCTGACAGACAGAAGTAATCAATCGCTGTACCACCCTCCATCTTCTGTGTATGAGTCATCCAGCTCAGGTTGATTAGTCCTGTCTGGACAGTTCAGACAGTTCCTGTATATGTAGAAGTAATGTGTTTATGTACGGCAGCTATTCTGCACCCAGCTTTTCCAAGGTCCTGAATTTTACTTAGCAAAACCACTGAGTTTAGTGATTAAACAAGATATGTTTCTGCATCAGTGTAGCTACAAAATTCTCAAGGTATGTTTTGTTCAAAATGCATAAAAGCAAATGGTAGATTTCATTTAAACAGATCATAGTGGTGGGTCTGTACTGTAACAAAGCAGCAAGACCTAGTATTTGAAACCATGTTTAAAATGACCATTGTGCCATACATGTCCGGTGGTCTTTCTCATAAGGATATTTGAAGATCAAATATTTGTGACATATCTGAAGGATATATAGCGAACTTCACCATAGACAGGGGGCATCCACTACACCTAGAGGAGAGGAGGTTCTACCATTACCATAGACAGGGGACATCCTCTACACCTAGAGGAGAGGCAGTTCTACCATAACCATAGACACTATTTTTTATCTTTACAGGATCAGTTTACCACGTTTAGTCTCCATTGATGAAACACTTCTGCACCTAACTCTTGATTTTTAGCACTTCACTTCAAAGAAGAAGCCATTGAGAGAGATCCAGTCTGATGTTTAAAGTGAACGTTGATGTCAACTCCCTCACTGCTGAGATTTCAACTTTATCTTCTATTTCTTCTTCTTTCAATATATATAAATTTTTTACATCTATACACAAATTAATATATCTTACCTCCCATTCTGTGCATCCCCTTTTTCTCCTCGCTAAAACCAGATATCTTGGAATACAACTTGACATACACCGATACCTGAGTTATAGTCAGTGCTCACATTAATGCTACTATACATTTCCCAAAATTGTTTCGTACTAATTTGCATTATGCAGGCTCAAATATCTGTCAGTCCCTGTGAGATCAAATATCTGTCAGCCCCCTTTTTTAATAGAATCTATCGAGTATATGCTGGAATATACATAATCCATCTAGTCTTGGGTGAATCATATCTATGCATACTTCATTTATGTTTGTGACCCACGTTCAACTGATCTCTTATGTATTTGATATTTGTAACTGTCTGATTATGATAATTGTTAAGATTATGTTATTTAAATCGTATAATTTTCGTTCTTGTGCTTAATGTTTGCTCTGATGGGATTGAGGCTGGCTCAATTTCTCCTCCTCCCCCCTCCCTTCCTCCCCCCCCCCTTCTTTCCCTCCCCTGTTTACCTAATATGCGCTTGCGAATAATACATAAATTCTTCTTCACTGTCAGGCTCTTGTTGCCCTTAAGGCTAATTAACCACTATTTTCTAATGTACTATTATCTATTGTTTGAGATATTACTTATGCATAGAAGTGCTATTGATATTGAATAAGAACTGTCTATATATAAGATTCAATATTAACTGTCACCTAATCTAATTTATTCTAAATAGATCACTTATTAGTTATTGCACCGTTAATGATTAAATGTATAATATTATTATTCATGTTACTACATATGTTCTGATATCCAAGTACTTATTTTCTAATGGAGTCTATGATCTCCATGAAGATACCTTTCTAATTGAAACATTACCTGATATTATACCACTACGATGCTGGAACGCATCGGAACTGCCTCAATGTACTTTACTTCCTTGAATCTGACACGCACCCAATGCATCATGGGTATGACGTACTTCCGGTTCGGACCGGAAGTCTGCGCATCGCGCCCTGCCAGCCGCGTCCCATCAGAGCAAAACGCAGGTATTTAAGGTGGTGGATGTATCCTTACACTGTATCACCTGATGAAGCCCGTATAGCGGGCGATACGCGTGGGGCTTTTCTACCTCCTCTCCCCCAGGACTCAAACTATCGGTAATATTATTCTACAACATTTTCTTGATTTATGCACTTTATCTATCTATTTGCTCACTTGCACTTTAGTTACTAATTGACCTGACATCACATTTTTACACTTTAGCTACCGTGCAGCACTTTATGTAATCTGATATATTTTTATATAAACAGATCTGTATAATCATGTAATATCTGTTTGTTGTAAAATCATGAATTTTGGTGATACTTGTTTACATACCTGGGGGTCCTGAGTTTTAACCCATCCTTAGGGTATTTTAAGTGGTTTTATTATTTATTTTGTAATTGAATAAAATTTACATTTCTTGCAAATTACATCTGTCTTTTTTCTATAAAGTGTAGTTATTAAATTACAGATGTAGCAAAAAATACTTTTGCCTCATACCCCATTTTTTTAGTAACCATAGACAGGGGACATCCTCTACACCTAGAGGAGAGGCAGTTCTACCATCACCATAGACAGGGGACATCCTCTACACCTAGAGGAGAGGCAGTTCTACCATCACCATAGACAGGGGACTGCTCTACACCTACAGGAGCGGAGGTTCTACCAGGATTCTACCAGGGGCATCCTCTACACCTAGAGGAGAGGAGGTTCTACCATCACCATAGACAGGGGGCATCCTCTACACCTAGGGGAGAGGAGGTTCTACCATCACCAAAGACAAAGATTCTTTACTGTGAGAGCAGTGAGACTGTGGAACTCTCTGCCGCAGGAGGTTGTTATGGCCGACTCTATGTACATGTTCAAGAGAGGCCTGGATGACTTTCTGGAGAGAAAAAATATCACGGGTTATGGGTAAAAAACATTAGATTAAAAGGTTGGACTTTATGGACCCATATATACTATGATCAGCTACTGTGCTGCTTGTACATTGAATGGATAAATACAATATTATCATTAGTTAGATGAATGACATTGGAATCCCCTTTGTTCTCAAGGAACATCAATTTATATTCTAGTTGATGAACCCCTTTTTCCTGCTAAGAACACACCTGGTTGAGATATACAAAAGCTTACAGACTATTGGGCATATATATCATTTGTTTTCTTTTGCAACTTTTTCAAGTTGGCTGAAGTCGGCATACTTTAGCAGTGCAATGGATCTTTCTAACTTTGCTGTTGTGATACATGACTTTTTGGGGGGATTTTTTGTGACTTTTTAGGCACATTTATGGAACTCTGCATGTGGTCAGTTATACTTCTCTTTGCACCTAAAAAGGCAAAACAAAGAAAACATCTGCCTTGGAAAGATGCATTTAGGAACACTGCAACAGATATACCAACCGGCTAACTTCTAAAGACCCTGGCACAGTTGGAAAAATGCATCCCAAAAAAATTCTAAAAAAGAAGAGAAAAACTATTTAAAATAGATACATGTCCCCTAATGTGTAGTATAGACAAGCAGGCGTCTGTAGGAGGGCCTTCTAGAGGTGGTGTTGTGCCCGGTACCCAATAGAACCTCGCCATAGATTCGTCTCCAGTTATGGTCACTAGGGATAACTCTGTTTGCTCTGGTGCCATTGTAGCTAGCAGCTCAACCTACCGCTCTCTTTAGTGACCTGCAGTCAGGATACTACAGTGAAAAGATGAAGCAGTTTGGAGTTATTGCCATGTGGAACACAAAGTTGTAATGGTATGATCTCCTGGCACTTTTTAGAAAGTTTTATAAACACATAGGGGAGATGTATCAATCTGTCTATGCCAGAAACCTAGAGTAATGTGCACCTGAAATGCAGTGTGCAACATTTACTGAAGGTTTTAGACCATTTTGAGGCAGTTTTTTGACACGTCTGAAAAAGGGTGAGTCCTCAGTAATTAGGGGGTATTACGGACAGGAAATTGCCTATGCACCAGAAAATTTAATATTACTGGGGCACATTTACTTACAAAGTCACTAGAGTTCACTAAAAGCGCAATGTCCATCTACAATGCTGCATGCAGCGATTCACTATGATTTTAAGCCAGAGCCAGAAATCATGAATCTGTCGCTTCCTCGCACTGGTCCGACAGATTTCACCATTTTTTTTGTGGTGCACCTTTAACACAGGGCCTGCGACACAATTTGAAAGTTAAATGCGTCGCTTAGTCCGAATCAGGTGGACCGACTGACTGCATGCTCCAATTTGTGTCGCATGGAAGCCTGCGCAGCTGTGTCACAAAAAGGGTCTTTGGGCCACAATCTCAGTGCAGACACTTCTTAACCGGTTATGGACCGGGCCCTTTCCTCTTTTTTCATTTCCATTTTTCACTCCCCACCTTCAAATATCTATAACTTTTTTATTTTTACACGTAAAGAGCTCCATGACAGCTTGTTTTCTGCGTAACAAATTGCACTTCATAGTGACGGTATTGAATATTCCATGCCGTGAATATTCCATTTGCACCATTTTCTTCTGGGCTTGGATATTACGGCCTTCCCTATGCGCCCCAAATGACATGTCCACTTTATACTTTGTGTCGGTACGATCACAGGGATACCAAATTTGTATCGGTTTTATAATGTTTTCATACATTTACAAAAATTAGAACCTCCTGTGTCCTTTTTTGCAACATTTGATAATGTTTTCAATGGTATCATTTTTAGGACTGTACAACCTTTTGATCACTTTTTATAGATTTTTAAAATATTGTAAAAGTATATTTAATTTAATATTTAAAAAAAAGCCATTTTCGACTTTGAGCGCTATTTTCTGTTATGGGGTTAAATGCAGTGAAAAACCTTTAGTATAGTTTGATCGGGCGCATCAGTACCTAATGTGTTTATGATTTTTACTGTTTATTTATTTTTATATCAGTTCTAGGGAAAGGGGGGTGATTTTCATTTTTAGATTTTTAATTATATATTTTTTTTCCTTTTTACTATTTTTCAGACTCCCTAGGGTACTTTAACCCTAGGTTGTCTGATCGATACTATCATATACTGCCATACTAAAGCATTGCAGTATATGGGGATTTTACTCCTCATTCATTACAGTGTGCTGATAGCACCCGATAGACCCGAGGCTGTCATGGCGACGGATCGCCGCTCCCCGATGACGCCGCCATCTTTTTTAAGCTGCCGGCAGCTTTGCCGGCAGCGATCGCTCGGATAACACCCGCGATCGCTTGGATAACACCCGTGAAAAGTGCAGCGCACGACCCTTAGTAAATGTGCCCCAAAGGGTGCGACACATTCAATAAGAATGTGCACCAGAAATCATGAATGGAGTTCATCAACTTTTTTGTGGTGCAACATAGGACGTGCAACAGACTTTGCGTGTTAAATCTGGCGCACAGTCCGACTGAGCGCCAGAATGCTCGTAATTTGTGTTGCATGGTGCTTAGTGCAACTGCGCCACAAAACGGTCACATGCGACACAATTGTGGCGCAGACACTTCTTCCTGTGAAAGCAGTTTACACCTAAAAGAACATGCAAAGTTCTATCAGAAAATTGGGGCAAAGCCCTTAGTAAATGTGCCCCAGCTGAAAACGGTCTACTTGTACTCTGCTCTGGGCTATAGCCTGGTACATTAATACATCTCCCCCAATTGATGCTTCTAAACTCTGTAACCAGCTTTCTGTGAGTTTGTCTAGATGGTCTCCAGGCTCTCCACATGGGCTCTATCACGGCTGCAGCTGGGGATTATATTCTCCAGACACATTTATAATGTAGAAAATGGCAGAGCAGCCTCCCTGAGTAGATACTTATGGTCTCACATATTTTTTAGGAGAATATACAAGACTTACGACGATGGTCCTTGGATTTGCAGTACATGCATTACGGATTGCCCTTCATAGGATAATTAAATAACACACAGAACACAGAGCGGATACTGGGACAACTTCATATATTCAGATTGATTTTTGCAGCAAAGTTTAACAGAAAATCAACAACTTTTTGGTGAAAAACAAGATAAATATTTTCCTAAAAGCAGTGTCATTTCAGAGAGCAACAGCATACAGTACAAAATGTGCAAAATCATCGGCCTACAACCGGCTATTAGCTGCAAAGGGAGTTTTCATCAGAAAGTGACCCTGTATTACAGAGGAAGTCTCCGAAGAAATGCAAAGTGTACGTCCAACTTTTACCATCATGTAGTTACTTAGATCCAGTTTTGTTTACTGATATTTTATCAGTGATGATTATAGTAATTACAGCTCAAGTTTTTCAGATACAGAGATCCAAATGTCCTGTGCACATGAGGATAAATGGTAAAAGCTTGTCCATATTCAGTACTAAGAGAGAGTAAGGGTGATGTCACACGTGGCGTTTTTAGGCCTTTTTTGGGCCGTTTTTAGTTAGTGCGATTTCAGATCGTAAAAAAACGCATGCATTTTTGTCTGTTTTTAATTGCACAAATTCGGAAAACCAGACAAAAAAGCATACATTTTCAAAAAACGCACTAACTAAAAACGGCCTAAAAACGCCATGTGTGACATCACCCTAAGAGTTCACTGAACGTTACTTTATTACTGGCTACAATCTAAGGTCCATATGCAGTAATGTCTGACGTACCCCTTGCAAGGGTGGACAGAAATTTATCATTTGATATAATGCAGACTTGGGGTGATCAGCCAAATGCTTAGATCTAACACCTAATACCTGGTTTGTAAAACGGAGACCAGGCAGAGCGATTTTTCTTTTTGGCTCACATTTACTTACCCGTCCCGAGGAGTTTCCGAAAGTGCATTGTCTGACGACAATGCACTGTGTCGCGATTCATTAAGATCTTGCACCCGATTTCCTGCATGTGTCACTTCCCCGCTCAGGACCACCAGAGTTCACCTTCTTCTTTCCGGTGTATGTAAGTGCATTCCTTGCGACACAATTTTAATCTTAAATTCCGCGCTCTGTCCGAATCAGTCAGATCGTCCGACGCCCCACCCCGATTTCAGTCACATGAAAACTGTTGCAGAAAAATCTGATCGCGTGCAACACAATCCACTTCTAAATACCTGTCCCAGCGGCGCAAATCCTGAAAAATTTAACTCATATACATATAAATCTATATATTACAGAAATCAAGTTCATAATATTTTGTCCTGTCACTTTATAGAATCTAATTAACAGTGCATTTTGAAGAGGACATTTACTTTCAAGGTGACAAATGTGAACCTGTCACCTGTACTAAATGTAGGTAGCGATATTGGGGCTTATTTACTTAGGTCCCGCGGCCGCACTTTCGTTGTGTTTTCTGGCGTTTTCGGGATTTGCGCTGCTTAACTGTGGATTGTGTTGCATGCGATCGGATTGTGGCACAGCAGCGCTGACTGTCATGCAACAGAAATCGGGGGGCGTGCAGGCGAGCGACACATGTAGGATATCGGGTGCACAATCTTAGTGAATCGCAGAACAATGAACTTTGGGTGAACTCCTCGACAGGTAAGTAAATGTGCCCCATTGTGTGCTGATGTGGGCAGCCCAAGAGATTTGTATTCACTTATGGTCCCAGAAGTATGAACCCCATTGCCTGTGGGGATAACAATCAAACTTGGATGAACCCCATTATTTTTGGTGCATCACAAATTATTTTTATAGAGGGAAGAATCATTAGCAGTTACCTGAAATATTCAACACCACAATAGGCCCCTACATGTTATAATCCCACTTGATTTATTTTTTTTCCCCTGATAGTAGATGTGGATACCCCTTAGGGTGCATTAAAACGTTTATGTTTACATTGTGTTGACAAGCATGTTAACATTGCCCTCACGTAAACGTGATGTTAGCACAATATTAACATAATGGGGCACATGTACTAAGAAAAACTGCACTAAAAGTGCTCTGCCCGTGTATAATCCTGGGACACCTTGAACATAGGGCATGAGACAGACTTTACATGTTAAATCTGGTGCGCAGTCCGAATGAACGCTGGTACGCCCCCTGATTTGTGTTGCATGGTGCCTAGTGGGGGTGCGCCACAAAACGGTTGCCTGCGACACATTAGGGGTGCAGATATTTCTTAAATACCTGTGCAAGCAGTTTTCACTAGAAAGAACGTGCAAAGTCCGACAGAAAACTGGCGCAAAGCCCTTAGTAAATTTGCCCCAATGTGTACATAGTGTAAACACAATTGAATTGGGTTTACAATGCCTTAAAGGGCATCTACCACTAGGATGAAGGGCTGTATGCAAATGAGCCTTAGGGGCTCCAGTCTACATAGGTGTTAATGGAGCCTTATTTGCATACAATCTTTCATTCTGATGATAGATGTCCTTTAACAAAAGCATCGTGTATTTATGTATGAGATTGTCTATGGCAAATCCGAAATCATTTGTGAAGTCGCCGTTTTTGCACACAATGCAATAATATGAATCAGTAGGAATTCTTAGAACATTGAAGACTAGAAAGAAGAGTTCTGGAGATGCACATAGCATGAAGTCACTACACATCAGTATGTGTACCCCAGGCCAAACGCTGAAAAACTGTGAAAATAAAAGCTACAATGTAACAAAAGTCATATATTTATTAAAGGGTATAACTAATGATTGGACAGCTGCATCACAACTTAGCATAAAAATAATCTGTCTCTATTACAGTCTGTGATGGTCAGTGGGTTTCTCTATATGTGCTTATGTGTCTTGTAAGGTTTTGTCACGCGGCATCTGTAGTCCATCATGTATCATGGCTATTACATGTGATTGTCCTGTAGAAACTATTAAAAAAAAAATCCAACCAACTGGAAAAAAAAATCTTGATTCCCTTTAATAGTTGTGCACAGTCTTAGGCTACCTGCACATGAACAGGTGCTGTTCTCGGAAAAACGGATCCATGATTTGTTTTGCCATCCGGGAGTTATCAATGTGCAATCCGTTTTTTCGTGGTTTGAGCGAATCCGCAAAATACCGGAAGTATGGCAAATTATGTCACTGGCTTGTCCCAACACGATTGTGTTTAATATCAGGTGATCTGCAAATATGGACGGCACAAGGATGAAACAAGTATGGATCCTTTTTTATGCACTCCCATAGACTTCTACGGGCTGCAAACACGGCAGGAATAGGACCTGCTCTGAGATTTTTTATAGCCTCCATACAGATCCGTGAAAACATTTTTATGATAACATGCTAACTGATAACATGACAGAGATCATGTCTATGACCATGGTTGAGGGTATGTGGACCTTTAACCAACTTATAATATCTCAAATAATTGTTGGGAAGTATCTCCTAATGGATGGCTGCACAGATGAAAAACTACTCTCCAGACATCAGCCATCTAGGGTCTAGCTGTCCATACATACAATACATAGTTAGCAGATCCGGACCAATTGTATTGGATCTGACAAATAGATGGATCATATATGGACAGTTTTGTAGTGTATTCCCAGGCAGCAGAATTTGTCTAAGAATTTGTACATCTATATGGTGTCGTTTTTACATCATGCACATTCTCGTCATAGAAAAATCTGCTGCATGTGAACATACCTCTAGGCAATTGTTTATTGTTCTGAATAAGGTTTACAGATGGGTAAAACATGGACCCTTTATCAGAAGCAAGCATTGTTGCCGATGCAGGTCTACTGACCCAAACATGTAGCATCATAGACCTTTATAATGGACCGGTAACTTTTTTGGGTTATTAGACCTGCAGTTGAAAAGCTTCCGGTTATTAGACCTACCTATCTACATTAAATGTTGAAAGACTACAGTGCCCTCTGGTGCCCATCAGGGCCATGGGTTGCAAAATCCTGACTTTTTAAGACTCTGCAAACCTACATTCAGTATGACGGCAATGTGAGTTTATGTTGGTGATGAGATAAAACATGTTCACAGACTCAAATTGCTAAATCTAAGGCCAAACCTGTATTTGAGAAATTCCGTTAACGTTCTATAAAACAAACCAAACAAAAAAACCCATTTTCCTCCTACATAATATAAGGCAAAAATGTGGATTATTTCCAAATGTGCAAAACTGCTGCACTGAGGAAAATGTACACTAGGGGGTGTCGTACACAAACATGGAAGTGCACTTTTAGGACACTACATTGAGACATGGAGGAAGCTTGGATCACTTACAGCTAAGCTATTGCATCCCTAACAGCTGAACATCTATCACATAAGATGTGTGCATGATACTGGCCTTCTGGTCCTAAAACTAAGTGTAGATATACAGTCACATCAGAGCGGTAGGTGTCTCTTTAAGCCATAGGAAGTCACACACAGAAGAGTCCAGTGTATAAGTCATCTGTAGCACGAGGGCGTATATAGTCGCCTTACGGTGCTGCATATATCAACAGTAACAATGTGAGACAGAAGAATGCTGGTGGTTTATAAGCTGAGAACCAATCTACAAGTGCTAAGTGTGTGGACATGAAAGGGAATGACACCATGTCTTCCATGTATGTATGACAGGGGAGTCTACTTCACATATTCTCCACTGTTCCCTGCCCAAATGCATCATGGTCCTGCTTTGGGCCGACAGCAGAAAGCAGTAGCCCCTTCTTGGCAACAAGAACACATAAATCACGGACGACGGGGTAAAGTTACAGACATTGGGAGGATATGTACAGAAAGCTATGCACAGTCTAAATATACAGGTGGGTATTTACACAAGGTGCAGAATGCTCCTTAGACATGAAAGGACGTCATGCAGGGAAGATGTGACGGGATGACGCCCTGGAGGACAACATGGATTCATTACTAGAGCCACAAAGGGCCACACTGAAAAGCCGGGTTCATCTCTGCCAGTCCAAGAACCGTCACGAGCTCAGTAGGCACCCAGTGGGACTACATCATCTTTGGATTCCCCTCATTGCTCACAACTTCTGGCGCTGCAGGACCCATTCCTAAATCAAGGATGTAGGGATAGGACGATCCCCAATCCGTGCAAAGGTAAGCAGTATGAGCTCCGCACAAATACACACAAGTTGTGATGTCTTCGTCCTTGAAGCTGATGTTATTCTGGGACTTCGTGGTGTGCATGCAGGGTACTGTCTCCTCTTCTGTAAAGCTCCCAAAAACCTTTCTCCAGCTGCTCCAAATGTGAGCTAAGAGGCAGCTGCAGATTCAAGTGCCTGAGGAGGGAATCCAACCAGAGCTGGAGCTGCGAGAAACTGGGCCTGCAAGAGAATAAAGGGTCCAATATATTCAGAAAAACTCATGTGCAGGGAAGGTGGTTCCTAATATATTTATCTGGATAGAAAATTTTCATTATTGGTGATTTTATAATACCATGTTGTGTAATAATATAGATTTATACTGAATGTATTGGGACTTTTTCCCTGATCAGACTTCTTAATAGTGTTAAAAGTAGTCACCCAACTATAGCAGACAGCATGCGACTGCTGCCCCAAACAATGGCTGCTCGGGTCACATGATGTCCTAATGACACTCTGGTTACATGACGGTGAGTAGTAAGAGAAATCCACTGTTTGGGTCCAATGACAAAAAAGTAGATTTTGCTTGATAGTCATTAAAGGGGTTTGCCCATGAAAGAAAATTCTCAAATTTCAATCCCCTAGAGATCCCCTTACTTTACAATTTTACTCAGTATTATTGCTGTTTTAGCTTCTATCACTCAGTCAGTGTAAAATTCCAAAGTGTTGATGGGGACTCTCTAAGCAGGTACTTCATGATCCCTCTAGTGCTGTGAGCTAACGGTGTGGTGAGATTATCAGGCTACAGGTTTAAGAGAGATGATGAGATGACACTCTTAGCTCTGCTATATACCTCCCTCCCCTGGATTAAGACTGTTTGTAGCTTGTAGCTTTACTCTCCTCATGATGTGATGTGTTGTTGTCTGCTGGCAGGGAGTAAGTCTGTGTGTGTGTGAGCTCGTCCTGGAATGCAAGGGTGAGAGAGAAGCTCAGTGCAGCTTCAGAAAAAAAAACCCAAGATGTCTGCCCACCCTAAAGATAGAGGGTCCGTTCCTGGGGCAGCCAAAATTGTGTTTTCACCAGGACTGACAGAGACAGGTTGGAATTATATCTGTGAAATGCTGTATTTTTGTTAGAGAATGTGTTATTTTGTTATCCTGTGTACATTTAAGAAACTTGACTTCATTGGAATACCCCTTTAAAAAGTGTCTTAAAGTAAGGCAGTACAGCGTTAGATGAGGTGCACATTTTATCCCTGTTTGATGCTGAAAGAGGCATAAAAATGTAAGTTACATCCAAAAGTTTTACCAAACAAAGCAGCTACCTTTTTTCAGGGTCTAGATCACAGCATAATACTGCACTGGGGAAGAACCCCGGTGGGCAATTTGTAGGACAAAATCGATCCAAGAAGGCACGAACATTCAACCCAAAATCCATGTTTCGAGGAAGATAATCAGGGTCTGCATTGACACGGCCAATAATCTGGAGAGACCAGAAAAAAAAACACATGGATAATAAAATTAGTGTCTAGAATAATAGTAGACAGCAAAAGAAGGAGGTAGAAAAGCAATGAAGTATGTGGTTACCTCACAGAGTACAATTCCAAAGGAGAAAACATCTACAGATTCATCATAACTTCGCCCTGCAAACATACAAAAGCAGAAATGACATTTAGATGAATCCATGTGACCCCCTAGATGTTATTATATGAGCATAGAATAATGTACGGTCTAATGCTGCGTTATTCCATCTACATGAAATCTCATGGTTTCTCTAAGAGAAGAGGGCCAAGCCAGCTCTCTTGTGCTCACGTTCCCTGTATCCCTCTAGTACCAGGGAGGGTACCACTATTGGTAATCTAGGTCAAAGTCTGTGGATTTTGTTGTAAATTGGAAGAGAGTTTGTCTTTTTGTTAAATATCAATTTCCCTGCAGAAATCCTACACACTGGGGGTCATTTACTAAGGGCCCGATTCGCGTTTTCCCGACATGTTACCCGAATATTTCCGATTTGCGCCGATTTTCCCTGAAGCGCACGCGATCGGATTGTGGCGCATCGGCGCTGGCATGCACACGACGGAAATTGGGGGGCGTGGCCGAACAAAAACCCGACGGATTTGGAAAAACCGCTGCATTTAAGAAAAAAAATGTGTAGCGAAAATTACACTTACCTTCACCAGGTATAGGCCGGGGAATTTCAGGGAATTCCAGCGCGCCTCCGGGGAACTTCAGCGCAGCAGTGCCACCGGCACAGGAACTACCTTAGTGAATCCCGGCCGGACCCGAATCCACCGCAGAGAACGCGCCGCTGGATCGCGAACGGACCGGGTAAGTAAATCTGCCCCATAGTCTGCATGGTATCGCTGTATGGGAGTTCTCAAGTTTGGACAAACTATACTCTTAAAAGGGTATTTATAGATTGGAAGTTAAAGTGAACCTGTCATGAGGATACACATTTTCACCTAAATGCAGGTTTCCATAGTCTTTTTAATACTATTTTTAACTCTGTTTTTATAATGAACATCAATGGTTCCTCTAATTTTTTTAAGTTTCTAAAAGTTTCCAGCAAACTGCATCTAGTCATGGTGATGTTGGGCGTCTTTGGAGTCATCATCATCACCCCCCCCCACCATGCAGATGTGAGCTTACATAGATTTGCTTGGAGCACAGGGTCAGCTTACAGCTAGCTGCATGTTGGATGGAGGAAAGAGGAAGAGCAGAGCAGAGCAGAGAGCAGATAATGGTGGTGATTGCCGCTTTGTAAGAGTCCCTGTGACTGATGCAGTTTGCTGGCAGGGACAAAGGTAACTGAATGGAAGCAATGATGTTAATTATAAATGCAGATTGTGAGTTAGTATTAAAAAAGGCTATGGGAACCTGTCATTAGATTAAAATGTATTTCTTGATGACAGGTTGGCTTTAATTATTAGGCTGCACCTATTTATATCAATGAGCTATGCACACATGCTCAATCACAAGAGGCACTATCTGTATAGGCACTATTGCCAACATGGCATCCACAAATGGGTTATCTTATGGAGAATATACATAACCTCACTTTATGCATTCTATTTGTATAGCCCTACCTACATTCATATATTCGTACGTACACACTATATATGTTATTATACTACTAAGGCTGTAATTCTTTCTCACCATTTATCATTTCTGGCGCCATCCAGTATGGATTCCCCACCACAGTGTAGCGTTTTCTTCGATCTTTTCGAAGGTCCCGAGCCTCATCTGTTACTAATCGTGCCAAACCAAAATCTGCCACTACCACGCTGCCGTCCTATAGAACATAATTGAAGGTGTCAGGTTGTGTATGGGCAGGAGAATGAACAATAATTTTTGTTATTTTTTTTTTTAATCAGAAGCACAGTATATATTTATGGCCAGGAGTAAATGAAAAGAGCATGGGACAGCTCTGTAATGTACATGGACATCTGAACCATTGCTCCTAAAAAAAAGGGGCCAAATATAAAAATACAACTAGTAGATATCTGTGAAGAACGATCAACAGCTTTTCCATTTACCGTATTTTTCGGACTATAAGACGCTTCTTACTATAAGACGAACCACAGATTTAGGCTTCCAAAAAAGGAAAATATATTTTAAACCAATTAAAATATCCCTGTTGGTCGCACTAAAGCACAGCACACAAAACTCTGCTACATCCATACATTTACACACACAGCTCGGCTTCATCCATACATTTACACACACAGATCAGCTATACACACACAAACAGAAATAGGAACACTCACCATGGCTGCATACACTGTGTACTACTATACACAATGGACACTGCAACATACACACACTGACCGGGTGCTACTATACACATGAATACATACACAGCTTTACTATACACATATAAGGAACACACTGGGAAGTACTACACACATGAATACACACACAGCTCTACTATACACATACAAGGAACACACTGGGAAGTACTACAAACATGAATACATACACATCTCTACTATACACATATAAGGAACAGTCTGGGAAGTACTACACACATGAATACACACACAGCCCTGCTATACACACATACAGAACCCTTCCCACCCTTCTCCCCTTTCCCCCTTCTTCTTACCCTGTCCCAGCGCAGCATTGTAGTATCAGACCTGTGGTGATGTAAGAAGCATGTGATCAGTCCCATGATGCTGACATCACCACAGGTCCTGTAGGACACTCAGGAGAGGGAGAGAGCAGTGCCTAGGCTCTCCTCTCTGGGAGATCTGGTGAAGCGCTAGGTCAGGGCATCATCTGATCTCCCTTACTGCAGTCTAGCAGTGCTGGATCCTCCTAAACTTTTGGTCTTTAAGAGCTAGGCACTTTTTAGCAAGATTTTTTCTTGCTAAAAAGTGCTTCTTATAGTCCAAAAAATACGGTAGGTTCAAGTTCAAGCCCAATTGGCCATAGGATCTACAAAGGGTTACATGCTGCTGAGGTCGGCCCTGCTTACTGTTCAATCACAGGATGACAATACAGCCTGCACAGGCCTATACAGGACTACATTGTACAGGACTGCATGTCTACATTTTTGTTTAGCTCATACAGTCTGTGCCATCTTACCTCTCGTACAAGGCAGTTGTGAGAATTCAAGTCCCGATGGATTATATTCATAGAGTGGAGGTAGGTCTAGAAGAAAATATGTACAATTATTAGGAATATTTCTTATTTAGATAGATAAAGATGTATAAATATATAGATTGAAAGACGGATATGATATGCATGTACAGATAGATATAAAATGTATACATAGATATGAGATGTATAGTTAGAAACTCACCATTCCAGCAGCTATATCTCTAGCAAAACTGACTCTCTTGTTCCAGGGGTATTGAGGCTCCTAAATGAACAAGGGAAGCTAAATAAGTTGCCTGCTATTTGGCATAAACCTGTAAATCTTCTATTTAGATTTTGTTTCTAAACTCATATTTATAGCATATTCTTCGTATCCTTCTATTGAATGGTGGGATTGTTTGTTTTTACAATATGTGAACACTTACCCCCATGTTACCACTGTGTTTTTCTTGGTTATATAAAACTGATATAAACTCTGACGGATACATATGGAAAATCCTCGGGTTTCCTTGTTAATAATAGTAAAAATGTCCAAGCTAAACTTCTACAGTGTTGAAAGAGAAGATGCCAAAATACTGTATAGGACGGAAATCTATTTTCCTAAATTAATGAAAATAATCCTTCCCAACTTTGCAGCTGTTACCTAGCCTTACTTCCTGATGGATCAGGACAAGAGAGAAACCCCAGTGTGAACTTCACACCTGGGTCATTTTGTGTCAATAATTTATATGCTTTCATATAACTTTATGTAACTTGCTTTCAATTACCAACGTGTACAGTAGTAGTATTAAAGTTCCAGAGTAATAGGTAAAAATCCTGTTGTACAGGTCCAGACCGCATAGAAAAGACGCATTGTTATTGGGGGTTCCATAACCCTTCATGAAATGTCCCAATTTCACTCATACCACATCCACAAACCTGAACTACTGTTCCTCAAGGCCCATTTATGTGGATGTAGATACACAATTTCTGTCAAACATATTCACATAGCTACAAATGATCCATCTTCTGTCGCATCAGAACTAAAATCTAAGAAAAGACTGTCCAATGAAACCAAACAGCTTATTTATGTCCTCACACAGCTTTTCTCTGATCTCATTAAAGGCTTCTCTTTCAGAACCTTAACTACTAATAAGTCTTACCATTATCAAAATCCAGAATGGTCTATGAATCCGGATACTTCACGGATGCCTCCACTCTGCGTCAGTCTATGAACTTGCCGTATATCACCTTTAATTCAAAATAATCACCCTCGTCCTCAAAGCTCTGCTCAGAGCTGCACCTCCCTTCCTCTCAGTCTATCTCCCAGCTCGTGCTCCTCAATTCTCTAGTGATCTCAGATTACTTTCTTCTTTAATTTGTTCCTCCCACTGATGTCTCCAGGACTTCTCCCGAGCTGCACCTATTCTTGGAATGTATTACCTTGAGCTATCAGGCTAATACCCAACTACCAAACCTTCAAACTTGCCCTAAAAACCCATATTTTCATGCAGGCCTATCACATTTGCTAAACTACTCTTTCTTTTCTCTAAACCTCAGTTGCTTTCTCCACCCGTCTATGTAATTCCTCATCACTTGTTACAAATTAAACAGGTTTCTCTGCAGACTGATTCACCCCATTTTCTGTAAATATAGATAGCGGCTGGTGACTGGATCATTCAGCATTATTTATCTACTTATCTTATCCCCTAAAGAATGGCCGGACTATTGTACAAGTCACCTTCTATGTCACCCCTTCAATCTCATAGATTGTAAACTCTTGGGAGCATGGGCCTCACTCCTATTGTTTCATTCATTTTACCCCATGATTTCTAGAATATGATGGTGCTATACAAATAAAGCTTTATTATTACTATTATTAATATGATGTTGTAACCTTAGAATAGATTATTAATATCAGCTCAGTGTGTGTGGGGTTGATGAAGGGTATTCTCAGTTGACGGCGGGAATAAAGAGGTAGCTGCACATTCGCAGTCACTCTCTGTTAAGTGTACGGCAAAAATATCCAAGCAAGTTTGTTTGAATTCTTAAACACTGCAATCTTTTTCATGAATCTGGTTAGGTGTGCATAAAATGTGTTTCCTGTGTTGTACTGAATAACCAAAACAATAACAAAAAAAAATCAGAAATGTGTGAGCATCTATCATCATGTGTCTCAAACAGGTTACCCATTGACAACAAAGCATATGGTAGAGCTAACTTGCTGAATGGTGAGGGTCTCAGAGTACCCCCCTTTGTACCCCAGATGGACAGAGCAGCCAGTCACGCATGAGCCCTGCTACCCTAATCATCTCTATCGCACATGCGCCCTGCTGCTTCATTCATCTCTATGAAGCATGCGCCCTGCTGCTCTCTTCATCTCTATGGCACATGCGCCCCTTCTGCTCTATTTATCTCTATGGAGCATGCGCCCTGCTGCTCTATTCATCTCTATTGCACATGCCTCCTGCTGTTCTCTTCATCTTTATGGCACATACACCTTGCTGCTCTATATATCTCTATGGAGCATGCGCCCCGCTGCTCTCTTCATCTCTATGGAGTATGCGCCCTGCTGCTCTCTTCATCTTTATGGCAGATACACCTTACTGCTCTCTTCATCTCCATGGAGCATGCGCCCTGCTGCTCTTTTCATCTCTATGGAACATGCGTCCTGCTACCCTATTCATCTCTATGGAGCACGCTCCCTGCTGCTCTCTTCATCTCTATGGCGCATGCGCCCTGCTGCTATCCTCATCTCTATGGAGCATGTGCCCTGCTGCTCTCTTAATCTCTATGAAGCATGCACCCTGATCCTCTTCTTCATCTCTATGGAGCATGCGCCCTGATCCTCTTCTTCATCTCTATGGAGCATGCGCCCTGCTGCTCTATTCGTCACTGTGGCACATGTGCCTTGCTGCGCTATTCTTTTCTTTTCTTATGACACATGCACCCTGCTGCTCTATTCATCTCTATGGAACATGCACCCTGCTGCTCTCTTCATCTCTATGGAGCATGCGCACTGCTGCTCTATTCGTCACTATGGCACATGTGCCTTGCTGCGCTATTCTTTTCTTTTCTTATGACACATGCACCCTGCTGCTCTATTCATCTCTATGGCGCATGCAACATGCTGCTCTCTTCATCTCTATGAATCATGCACCCTACTGCTCTCTTCATCTCTATGGAGCATGCGCCCTGTTGCTCTTCTTCATCTTTATGGAGCATGCGCCCTGCTGCTCTGTTCATCTCTATGGCGCTGGCATCCTTCTGTTGTATTGATCTCTATGGAGCATGCGCCCTGCTGCTCTCTTCATCTCTATGGAGCATGCATCCTGCTGCTCTCTTCATCTCTATGGAGCATGGGCCCTGCTGCTCTCTTAATCTCTATGGAGCATGCATCTTGAGGCTCTCTTCATCTCTATGGAGCATGCGCCCTGCTGCTCTCTTAATCTCCATGGAGCATGCATCTTGCTGCTCTCTTCATCTCTATGGCACATGCGCCCTGCTGCTCTATTAATCTCTATGGCACTCGCATCCTGCTGCTGTACTGATCTCTATGGAGCAGGCGCCATGCTGCTCTATTCATCTCGACTGGGCCATGTAACTCCTTTGGAGTGCAAAATAGTACCCCGCTTTTGTGATCCATGGGTGTCCAATCATTGAGACCCGCAAGTGGCACTGAATAACGCCTTGAAGAATTATTAAATGACATATAGAGAATGTTAGGACTCCCTTTTCACCACTGGTCCAACAGAATGGAGACTAAAAAGAGACACCTTACAAGTTTGTGTTTGGTTACAAAGATTGCTTTTGGTTCTTATACGTTGGGCCACCAGTAGGATCCTACATAGCACTCTAATCAGAATGTGAATATTTGGATGTGCTATATAAGGGCAGCATATTAATAGTTAGTACTACTAATATACAGGATGGTACATACTGAGGTAATGCCTGCTTACATGCATGGCAAACCACATACCATGCTCTTTATCGTCCGCCGCAGAGTCCCTCCTGGGATATATTCTGTGATGAAATTCAATCTCTTGTCCTTGTAAAGAACCCCTATGAATTTCAGGACATTGGGGTGCTCCAGACAACGCATTACCTTTACCTGTAGGGTAACAGACAGCATCAAAATGTCAATGAACTGAAATATAAAGATAAATGCAACCCCCCATATAAGCAATCAATGCCAAGCACTTTTTCTTGTTTTTTCACCCTCATCATCGAGAAATAATATTTTTTCTTGTCTGTAGGGCTTCATTCATACTTTTTATTGATACCAATTTAAATCCTACTATACATTTTGAATATTAATTCTTCTGTTTTTGTGGGAGGTGGATGAATAAAACATTTTGATTCAGATTTTAATGCCTTCCACCATGGGGGCTAAATATGATGTTACTTCTGTAGTCCAGGTTGTACCTAATGTTGTATAATATATCACTACTTATACATAGAGGCAGTCTAATACACATATGCAAACAAATTATTCATCTAGTGTGTGTACCTGAGGAGGGGAGCAAAGGAAGTTGACAAGGAAGCATTTTGATCTGATAAAGATGGGAAGTGGTGAAGGAATTGGCACATTTTTCTATTAGGGACACAGCTTTTTTTATATGTGGTTTTTCATCTCAGTATTTCAAAAGACCTTTTTAAAAAAAATTCCATTAAAAAAGCTAAATCAGAGTTTGTGTTTTGCAGGATAAGCTGCATTTGAAATGGCCGCATTCTGGAGTATATATACTGTACTGTACAACTTATATACAAATATGCCCTGTTTATTTTAACCCCATTTTGCACTCCCCACCTTCAAAAATCTATAACTTTTTATTTTTCTGTGTACAGAGTTGTGGGAGAGCTTGTTTTTTGAGTAACAACTCAACTTGTTTTCCTGTTATAGTGCTTTATTATTCTATGTTGTGCACTAGAATTGTTGAAAAAAAAAACATTTGCGTCTTTTTCTGTCCAAGGAATTCATTTTTTCTTAAATTTTTGATGTTTTGCAAAAAGTGCATTTTGGACATTTGGGCACTAATTTCTGGTAAGAGGTTGACCGATGGGAATAACAGGTTAAATATTTTGATAGATCAGGACGTCTGGGACGTGGTGATACCTAACATGTTTATCTGTTTATTTATTTTTATATAATTTCTAGAGAAAGGGGAGTGATTTTAATTATTTTTTTTTAACTATTTTTAGACCCACCTAGGGTACCAAAACCCTAGGGAGTCTGACTTCTTTTACCTTATTTTGCAATACTACTTATTGCATTGCAATTTGCCATTGATTTGTATTTGTGGCACACTGTTACAGATCTTCAGCAATGACAGGTCCTGGAGTCTTATTAAGGCTCCAGGCTTTCATGGCATTCGGTTGTCGCTTCCCAATTACGTCACGGGAAAAAACAATCAAAGCTGGCACTCTTGCTGGCATCAATCAAATGGTAAACACCTGCGGATCGGTGCCTCTAGTTAGTGTTTGCTGCAAATGTTGGCAGTCCGTGAGCCCTCTCCAGACTCTCTTAACAGTCTTTTGACATACTAATATGTCAAAAGTCGTTAAGGGGTTAATACAGGGGCGTCGCTAGGTCAAAAAATCCGGGGCTCGTGCCCCGGATCTCCCCTGCGCATCCTGCTCTCTCTCATCACGATCTCCACAGATCGTGATGAGAAGGAGTGCAGTCACTGCTTTCCCCAGCAGGAGCTGCAGCTTCCGGAGGAATAATGCTCTGAAGGACCTGTGATGATGTCATGGTCACATGACCTGCCTGGGAAACACACAGTGTGGGGGTATCTGTGTGGGGCACGTTACTGGGGGGCTGTGTGGGGCACGTTACTGGGGGGCTGTGTGTAGCACGTTACTGGGGGTATCTGTGTGGGGCATGTTACTGGGGGGCTGTGTGGAGGACATTTCTTGGGGCTTGTTCACACGTGGCACTAGAACAGGCCTCAGTTTGATCTCATTTGCGTTTCTAGTGAGACCAGTGTGATGGGTAACAAGCTCCTGGTGTTTAAATGCAAGCCTTACAGTATTTGGGGGAGATTGTTGGGGGCAGCAGCAGGATAACACTGTCCAAGATGTAGGGACAATGGGGAACATAAGATGTGGTGATGTCTAATGGAGAAGATGGAGGACGCGTCACCTGCAGTCACTGGAGGGAAAAAGTAGGGATTTCTCCTGTGTGTCTGTAGCTGTATACACTGTCAGGTTGTTATTGGCACAAGCACATGTGAGGGGTTATGTACAGGGGGGGCATTACTAAAAGTCTGATACACATGCATTGGGGCCCGTGCCCCTGATCTTTTTCCACCCTAGCAACGCCCCTGGGTTAATATATTAATATAATTGACATGTGTACTTTATTTTACACAGATAAGTGTATACAATTGTTTCAGGACTTGCCTCTTTCAAAAAGGTTCTTTGTGTTTCTTCATCAAACCTAATTAACTCCTTCATCACCATCACTTCACCTGTCTGACGATGAGTAACCTGACAAAAGAATTAATTAGTACATTGTTATTACATCAAATTAAGTTATATGTGAACAAAGGTGCAGGGTTATTAACAACAGCGTAAATACAATGACAATTATGGTATCTGGCTATGTGTGTTCCCTACACAGGAGAGACACTGGTAATACATTATTTGATATTTACCTAACACATAGGCAGAATTAATGGTTGCACATGAAAATTCAGAATATTCAAGGAGTATCAGATGTGAGCATGGATCTGATGCATAGGATGAAGATTCATTGTAGATTTGGTATTCACCTTGATGGCCTGTCCAAAGCAGCCCCTTCCAAGCACTTCTCCTGGGATGAGATCTGAGGGCCGGAATATTCGGTGTGATGCGGTAACACCCCGTACAGATTCAGATCGACACATATCTCTTCTGGAGCAGGATGGGGAACCCACACAGCTAGAGCCCGGTGATCTGTCTATACTGCAGCTGCGCCTTTACAAGGGTGAAGAAAGACAGATTATTTTACAAAAATTTTCAGGATGTTTCTAGATGATACAGGAAAGATTTTAGTTTGAAGCAGACAGAAGTCAGAAGTAGAACTGTTCTAGTTACCAAGAGCAACCATATCAACTACAACGGTTTTACCGCAGACATGTCTGATATATCTCCCCCTTTGTGTTTTGATTTTCAAAAACCCCATCTTACAAAATACCAAATTTTCTAATTTTCTAGTTTACAGAGCAATATGAGGGCTTGTTTTCTGTGGAATGTATTGTACTTTCATGTGCCACCATTTAATATTCTCAGCAATGAACTGAAAAGCTGGAGACAAAATTCCAAATGCAGTGGAGTTTACATAACACACTTTCACTATTTTCTTACATTTTGCTTTTTATTCACGGCAATCGTTAATCGGTTTTGTAATAGTGTAGTAACTTTTAGAATCTTTGGGTAAACAGTTAACTGCTGGTTTCACGGATATCTTTTTGAAAATTGTATGACCATAATCATTTAAGATTTTTATCGATGGTAAAACTGCAAAAAAGTCATTCACTTTGCATATTTTTCTGTTATGATGCCAACTGTATGGGACAATCATTTTAGATTTGAATTTTATGGGCATTTTGGATGTGTTTTCATGTTGTGTTTACTTGACTATTAAAAGAGTTGTTTTTAAACTTTTACAGTTTTTTTATTTAACATATTGAACTTTCTTACTTTGACCTTAGAGCAAGGGTGTCAAACTAATTTTCACCGGGGCCACATTAGCCTCATGGTTGCCTTAAAGGGGCCGAATGCAATGTATAATTGTAATTTATAATCAGTAATTACAATCAGCCCTATGAGGGCAACCACAAAGCTGAACGTATTGTTAAATAATAAGGTTGCATTCACGAGTGGTGATTGCATTCAAAACATTCCTCCTGCATTTACTAAATGCGATGCAAACGCAATCTTATATCAATAGGTGATCACAGGAAGAGTCTGTGCGTTATAAAAACAACCACAACACAATAGCCACGTGTGAATGCGGCATGGGCAGTAGGTGTCCCTGCAGCAACCAATAGCTAGAGTACCCACACAGCAGCCAGAAGGCCCCACCAAGCAGCAACAGTGCCCCATCCCCCCATGAAACAACCACAGTGCCCTCTCACCCTTCCAGCACCCCATGCCCTCCCCAGCGCAGCCACAGTGAACACTCCCCCACCCCCACCCAGCAGCCCCTGTTTGCTGTGGACAAAAAAACTCACCTTCTCCCAAAGCAGCAGCCATCCTTCCTCTTCATCTTTGCTCCTGTGTGCGCCCGCTGTACACACTGACTCTGAAGCCGGCACATGTGATTATGTCACATCACGCATACTGGCTTTGGAGCCGGCATGTACAACGGGCGCACACAGGAGGGAAGACAAGGAGGACGACTGCTGCTTCGGTGGAGCGGGGAAAGGTGAATATTGGAGTTAAACTGCTCCCGACAAGTACAGCATTGGGCCAGGAAACAGGGCTGGATGACACAAAGCCAATTCAGGCACTCAGGCCTTGTGTTTGACACCCGTTCCTTAGGTCTTGTTGCTTTGTTACAGTACAGGCCCATCACTATGATCTGCTTAAAGGAAATCTACCATTTGTTTTTATCCATTGAGAGCCAAACATACCTTCAGAATGCTGCAGCTACACTGATGCAGAAACATATCTTGTTAAATCCCTGAACTGAATGGTTTTGCTGAAAAAAATTAATTTTAAATGTATGATAATGAGGCTCTATCACTGCTATGGCTGCCCCGGCACTCTCCTCACCCTAATTATGCACTGTTCCAGGCTTGTCCTGCTCATCAGAAGCAGAGAATGTCATCATCGGGTTGCCCATGACAGGCAGAAGTAATCAATCGCTGCACCATCCTCCAGCTTCTGTGTATGAGTCATCCAACTCAGGTTGATTAGTCCTATCTGGACAGTTCAGGCAGCTCCTGTGTATGTAGAAGTAATGTGTTTACGTACGGCAGCTATTCTGCACCCAGCTTTTCCAAGGTCCTGAATTTTACTTAGCAAAACCACTCAGTTTAGGGATTAAACAAGATATGTTTCCGCATCAGTGTAGCTACAGAATTCTCAAGGTATGTTTGGTTCAAAATGCATAAAAGCAAATGGTAGATTTTCTTTATGCAGATCATAGTGGTTGGTCTGTACTGTAACAAAGCAGCAAGACCTAGTACTTGAAACCATGTTTAAAATGACCACTGTGCCATACATGTCCGGTGGTCTTTCTCATAAGGGTGTTTGTAGATCAAATATTTGTGACATATCTGAAGGATACAGCGAACTGGGGAGAATGGAGAGTTCCCGGCCCCATCTGTTGTTACACCTTTTGGCCACTATACAATGATAAGTGCATATAGTATTGTGCTGTAACAGTCCCCCACAGCTTAGTTATAACCAACAATCTTATTGACTGTCCAGGTACTGTACATTGTAGTGAATTAGCCATAATCCCACAGTGTGGTGAGGCCAGTGTGGACGCACCATCAGTATCCCAGACATATTGGTAGCTTCGTATATTGCGATCATGTTGTTCCATCCATGGTAATGACTTACGTAACAGGTCTCTGTCGTCTGATACCGGGCTCAGTGCAAGGTGTTGGTAAAGTGGTATTTTCATGTGGGTCATGTTCAATAGTCAACTGCAATAGTCGACTGGTCTCTTGTATCAGAATATCAATCTGAAAAAAAAGAGAACAATAAAATAACTAAAATGATAAAGTACTAGGAGTAATCCACAGATGCAAGTATATCAGCTCACCTCATCTAGGGGAACGCTGCGGATAGGGGTGCCATTGATCTCCAGTATTCGATCTCCGATGTGAATGGACCCTTGAATGTCAGGACTGAGACAATCAGCATCCAATCTAAAACACATGGCAGAGACTGTCAGCATGTATACAGGATTCTAGTTATTAGCTCCATAGAAGATGCCCCATCTTATATATGATAACAATTACACTGAGAAGACATGTAATATTGTATAATATATATTAGATTTTTAATATATTTCTAACAAAACCTTACATTATACACAAATGTAAATCCATTCATTAAAATTGTACAAAACAGCGCTCTCCTACTCCACCCTGTAGCGTAACATCAAGCGCGTCAGCAACAAATGCAGACATGTGGTTTTTATTTGCAAATTAATTAAAACATGATTTGTTTTTTTTCAGCAGGACTGTTCCAAAATACTGTCAAAGCAAAGTCATTTTAATAAACAGTTTTAATGACCTGGAAAAAAAGTGAATATGTAAAATATGATCATTGCTGAACCTGACAAAGATATTTCATTATTTAGCTCACCAGTCACTATTACTTCTACTCCTCAGAGATTATTCTCCACCACATAAAGATTTATCAGTAAAAACCTTTATCTGATATCCACAGCATAGGGATAAATGCTGCAGCCTACTGTTGTGACCCCCAAAAACTGGTAGAACAAGGAACTAAATGTCTCCATTACCTGCCCTATAGTGAATAGGGACCAGACATCCTCTAAGCCAGTGGTCCCCAATCTTTTCGTAACCAGGAATCGTCTGCACACATCTGTCTTTACCCCGTATCTATCCCCAATAACATGCCCCCTTTCCCGCAACTACCCTCTTATAATTCCCCTTTCCTGCAGCTGCCCCCTATTAAATTCCCCTTTCCTGCAGCTGCCCCCTATTTAATTCCACTTTCCTGCAGCTACCCCTCATTTAGTTTCCCTTTCCTGCAGCTGCCCCGCATATAATCTCCTTTATTGCAGTTGACTCCTTTAAAATATCCCCCTTTGTGTGGTTTTCCCTTATATACCCCTTACTTGCAGCTGCCCCACTATTATGCCACCTTACCTGTAGCTGCCCCCTTTTAATGCTACCTTTTCTGCAGTTCTCCTATGTTTTGCCCCCTTTTCTATTCCCCCTCCTTATAATGTCCCCTTTTCTGTAGCCTGCCAATAAGGATGGGGTAACAGAAAAGAGGATAGAGGGGGCTACAAAAATGGGGACAGTTAGAGAAGGGGCTACACAAAAGTGAGCATTTTAACGCCCCCCACTTATAATTGCCCCTTGTTTGTAGCCCACATCTGCCCCTCCATGTAGCCTACACCCCACCCTCTTTTTTTCCACTGTGAAAAAAAAACAAACAAAAAAATCCTATTGCTCGCTATTCCGACTCACTGCCACTATTCGCAGCTTTGAAGGCCACTGAACAGTGGTCGGATATAGAAGAAGAGAGGTGGACTCTCCGCAGTTCTGGGTGAACGAGGAATGGAGAGTATAGAATTTTTACTTTTTTTGACAAAGTTCTTTTGCTGAGGTTGAGGGAATGGTTTTAAGCTGTTCCAGTAGCTACAAGACCTATGTGGATAGGGGATATACACTGGGCTGAGGCCCAGAGCTGCTGGGAGGCTCACATAAGGAATCCATGGGGTGAGGGGCTGTATCTATGGGGTGAGGGGGGGGGTTTATATATAATAACAATGGGGGTGCTGTTTGGGATGATTAAACTAGGGAATATTTTAGGGAACAGGAGAATGTTTTAGTCTTTGAACTTTAATGCCGCCATGTGAGTTCACTGCAAAGGGGCCCACTGAGGCTCTGTCGCCCAGGGGTCTACTGAAATATATATACAGGGTCAGCTCCAAGTTTCAGTAGACCCCTGGGCAACATAGCCTCAGTGGGCCCCTTTGCAGTGAACTCACATGATAAATCTTTAAAGTAGCCTTTTGGCAATAATGTCTGCAATTAAGTCTTAAAGGATCATTGGTGTCTAAATGTCCAAGTCAGCTTTATTCCTTTGTCAATTACATTATCTATGGAACAGCTTTACATAGTGGATAAATTAAAAAATGTGTCAGTGGATCAGAGAACGTGGGTTCTGGATTGTAAATTATTTAAAAAACAGACCCCAAAAAGTGAAAATTGGGGGCCACCGGTCAGGTAAAGTCTTGTCCAGTGTTGGAGTCCCACAGGGGACAGTACTCTCACCTTTGTTGTTCTCAGTATATGCAACAAACTTTAGAAAGGAATGACAAAAAGTATTTTTTACAAAAATACTCAGATGAAACGATCCTGGTGGGACTGTTAAAAGATGGAGCAGATGTGGAGTATAGGACTTCTGTGGCATAATTTTGTGATTGGTGTTCGATAAGTTGAATCTCTCAAAAAGTAAAGAAATGGTAATTGAGTTTGCGAGGAATAAGAGGGATCGGATTGTACCATTAGTTGTAGATGGGAACTTGTCGCCGAGAAATAGATCACACATATAGGAAGGCAACGGAGGTTGTTCTTCCTGCGATTAAGAGCTTATTCTGCTAATACTAGTCTCCTGATTACTTTCTATGAATCAGTAGTAATGAGTTCCTTATTGTACGGCGTTTGCGTTAGGGGTCCCTGATTGACTGCTTGAGACTCATGTAAGTGCAGGAAATATATATAAAAAAGGTGGAGAATATAATAGGTGCAAACATGGAACAATGGGAGAGTGTGCTCCGTCGCCGTGTATTTAACAAATTTATCTGCATGATGACTAACTAGTCTCCCCCATTATACAACCAACTACAATACAGAGAAGCAGTTTCAGTGACAGATTTATTGAAAGCAGATGTAGAACGGATAGATATAAAAAATCATTTATGCCGAGAACTATTCATCTGTTAAAGGGGTTATCCGAGTTTTAAAAATTACTGAGGGCTGGGCTGGGGAGGGCTAGTTAAACATAATAAACTTGTACTTACTTTGTCCGGCGCTGCCGATGTCCCCCGCGGCGTCCGGTCTTTTCTGTGCGCTGGTTTCATTACAATGGTGCACAGAGAGCTTCCGGCCGGCTGGAAGCTCCCATCCGACACCATCTCCCAGCGCTTATAACGCTGGGAGATAGGGACGGATGGGAGGAGCCGGCCACATCGCGGACCGGAAGTTCCCTGTGCGCAGCTTCTGCGCCCCTGTAAACAAACAGGGGCACGGATCGAAGGGACCGCGCCGGAGGAGGTAAGTACAAGTTTATTATGTTTAACTAGCCTGCCCCATCCCGGTCCTGAGTAATTTTTAAAACCCGGATAACCCCTTTAAACAATAATAATGGGGTTCAATAGAAGGACTGATAATTAAGGGGCATTTATTTAGCAGTTATATGAATTGTGTAAATACATAAAAGCTAATTATGGGTAAAAGCAGGTGGTATAAAATGAGGCGACTAGCAGTCTTTTTATATGTAAGTTTATATTTATATTGTATGTATTTATGTATTGGTATTTTGTATTTTATGTATCTGTTTTTTACTAGTTGTTTTACTTTTAATTATTATTATTATATATAAATTTTTTTCATGCAACACTTTAATAGAAAAATGTTATTAATAACACATTTTTGTTTAGAGAATTAGCAGACAAAAAAAGGTAAACTTGTGTATAATTATTTGTTTTGATCATTTAATAAGCAGTAAAATTGTCCAAACCTTTACCAAAATATGTTATAAATATGTGCAGCGTCAATATATCACCATTTTACATGTTCAGAGAAGGAGGCAGAGGGTGCATGTACTTTTGCAAAGTGTCTTCTGCGGCTCCTTTTACATTCTGCCTTCAGCTGGAAGGGGAGCTCACTTTAAACTACTGGTGTCATATTAAAAAGGAGAATCTCTGCTCTACGAATGCCAACAAGCACTGATTAATTTCCCCTGGTATGTCTGTGATCAAATATGGGACGTGTCATGTCGGTAGCACAGTAAAATATATAAAAGGAAAATGGCGCAACTTCAGTTTTTTGTCATATTCACTGCATTTGCAATTTTTTTTCCAGCTTCCCAGTGTATTGGATGGAATATTAAACGCCACAAGGAAGTACAGCTCGTCCTGCAGAAAACTGACCCTCATAAGGCCTTTAAACTGACAAATAAAAAAAGTCCTGGCTTGTTGAAGCGCAGTGAGTAAAAAAAATGGAAAAGCAAAATCGTGCTGTTTTTTAAAGGATGCAAAGAGTTAAAATTGGTGTTATGTTTTGTTAAATTTAAGTATATACCACCTGGGTCATACTGACCTAATCTTTGCGTGTGCAGGGAATGAAAAGGAGGTTTCCATGGAAACAGCTGACTACAGAAGTGGTGGATTATGTGTTTTCGAACAGTCTGGAGTTATAATTTTACCACATTATGTTATGCAGTTATTAAACTTTAATGGAGTTATATATTTAGTTTGTGCCTTAAATCTAACTGAATTTTTAACATTTAAAGTGTAAGTTTTTAGACCCATTTTTTTTGCTTTGTAAACGTATCTCCAGTTCTAGGTGCAATATAAACCCATAGGGGAATCTAAAGGAACACTCCCCTTACAGCCTTTACATGTTACTTATCTAAGGTAAAATATGACTCCTTTCCTTATCTGCATTTTTCACATTAATTTGGAGGAGATTTTTATAGGTTCATTTCACATAAAAGGAGGAATTCTAGAAAGGACCCATCGTGAGGGGGCTTGAAGTTTAATGGGATAAAATCTGCTGACAGATTCTCTTTAAAGTAAAGTTCTTAATTCTATACAGACCTGGATAGTATTTGATAGGGTGCATTCACATCAAAGGCTGCATCTCTTGTTGTGATATACAGTGCTACTTCAAAGTAATAAAAAAAAACATCACTTGCAGCATTTTTTGATAAAACAATACTATCCCTATGGGTTCCAGGCACCTTAAAGGAAATCTTCCACTGCTCCCATGATGAAATCATCAGAGCACACCACCGTGTAGGCTATTTAAAGGGAACCTGTCACCACATTTGCACATATACAGCCAGTGACAGGTTCCTATGGAGATCTAATAACTGACTGAAACCTTTCTTTTAGCTAAAAATTGTATTGCTTACATCCACATAAATCACCTTTTATCTTATATTAACTGGCATCAGAGGGTGGAGGGGTTGGGGGGACAGGTCCTCTTTAATACTGATTACGGCACATTCTTTGGTTAGGGACATCAGCCTTTAGTTTAGCTAAAAAATTGATTTGCCTACCTATGCAAATGAGCCTTCGGTGCTACTGCTTTGTCACTGGCCACCTTTCGTTCCCTACCGAACATTCATTATGCACGCCTCTGTCTTTTTATTCTCTCCTTCTGGTGTCGAGAGCTGTGATGTCACGTCGCTCTTGGCACTTGTTGCCCATGTGCAGAAACAAACTATCACGCAGCTGCAATTAGAAGTGGCAGGTTGTATAACAGTTTGTCTTTGCGCATGCGCGATAAGTACCCAGACTAACGTTACATCATGGCTCTATGCACCAAAAGGATGACGCATAAGAAGACGGAGGAGTGCATAATTAACCTTCGGAAGGGAACGACAGGTGGCCAGTGATGTAGGGGTATCACTGAAGGTTCTTTGAATATGTAGGTAAATTGACTTTTTTTTAGCTAAACTAAAGGTTGATGTCCCTAACCAAAGTATTTGCCGTTATCAGTATTGAATAGCCTACAGGGTGGTGTGCTCGTATGATTTCATCATGCCAGCAGTGGTAGACTTCCTTTAAGGTCTTCAGTTGTGTCCATCCTTCTCGAGACAACCATTATGTGTTAATGCACCCATAGACTTATCATTTTACAGTGATACTTCAGAGCTGTATTTAGCAAAATAATATCCAGGTCTGTAAAGAACTAAAGTGGTTTTCCAGGCAAAAACTATTAATGACCCGTCCATACTTGAAGGTGGCCACCCAATTAGTCCACCTACTGTACAAATGCTCTGGGGAAAGAATCTAAGAAACCTTCTAGATTCAGACTTGTGTTAAAGAAGGAGTAATACTTACTCACGGACTCGTACAGTGTGAGAATGCTCAGCACATGATGGAGTGATAGAAACAGACAGACCACGTCTTCCATCTGAGGCTGGGAGAGACACCAGGGTCACTGTGTGAGGAGATCGGGAGACTGGGGAGTCAATCACTGGCGTCAGGGAGATCTGGTAGTAGCACTGCCCACTGTTGGGAGGAAAAGTGACACTGAATGATGAAGACTATGAATAAGGCAACGTGTAGCGTTTACCATATTTTTTTCTTCCATGATAGAGCAAATCAGATCTCTTATCTTCTAACATGCACATGATAGCTGGGATCGGATTGACACCTTAGAAGAAATGCTTAACGTGTCATAAATGTGTCCTTTTGATGGCTCATCATACATGTAAATCAGTGTCTTACCAGTACAATTTGGATCGCTCCACCAACGCATAGGTCTCTCCATCACCGATAAATGAGGAACAGCGAAAACACACAAAGCATTCTGGGTGATACTTGTGCTCTCCTGCTACCTAAAAATGCAAAAGCATTGACGTTGGTCATTTTCCAGCTTACACCTAATGATCAATAAAAAATAATCAGGATAAAAATTTTTAAAAAGATTTTGTCTTACCATAACTAATCCTTTGGTAATATCCTCTGAGCACCCTTGGCACATCCCACCAAATCGTGCCCAGTAGTGCTTCTTACAGAACAGTCTGCCATCTTTTTCATAGTAGCGGTGGGATAAGGACACACCACAATCACTGCACCTGAAACACAAAAACAGAAAAAAACTCTACTTGTTAGAGCTAGAAATAGTTAACACTTACAACAGAACTGAGCATCACGACACCTGGCAGTTATATAAGGTAGCAAGTAATAAGTCACATTCTTAAAGCTCATATTTTGGAAGAAGAAGTGTAAAATTATGAGAGAAAGGCCAAACTAGGGCAACAATTGCCAAACTGTCTGCAGATAGCTGGTGGCAGGGAGATAATGTGAAATAAAGTTTCATAAAGTAATGCAATGATTCAGAAAGCTGACAAAGGGATTTTAAAATCGGCATAGCATAGATTATTGGAACCTGTCACCAGCTAAACCATTCCTGGTGACAGTTGCGCTTTAAAGATTGCTACCTTCCAGTAGGTAGCACTAAAGGTTGAATCTTTTCTTACAGAGCTAGCTTGTATACCCTTTTAATATAGGACAACTGCATATCCTATAAGACACCTCACTCCTTCAAAATGTAATGACTAAGGATCAACCCTTAAAAGGAAATCTACCACCAGGATGAAGGAATGTAAATCAAGCACACCGACATACTGGTGTGTGCCCCCTCTGGCAGGACCCGTTCTTCTTTTAGCTTATTTTTCTTTAAAAATCATGCCTCATGGTGTCCTAGCTCTATAGCTGTTAATGAAGCACAATTTAAAAGCTTTTTTTTCTTAAAAAAAAGCTAAAAGTAGCTAAAGTAGCTATAAGTAGCTAAAAGAAGAGCAGATCCTGCCAGAGGGGGCAAACAGCTGTATGTCAGTGTGCTTGGTTTACAATCTTTCATCCTAGAGGTAGATGTCCGTTAAATCCTGGAACTTTATAAATTGACATTAATAAAATGTGTCCCTACACTTCTGTATATTATCAGTGTGTAGGAACGTGTATTTCTGACTAAGAGAATAGTAACTCTCAATTGTCAAATTGCTCGCCATTTCCTAGAGCAATAACAGAGGAAAGGCACCACTCAAATGTTCTAAGAAAAGATGCTCCATCTGAATATCTGGAGCTGAAAAACAGAACTTGTTAAGCCTTAGACCCAGTTCTCTCTCTGTTTGGTCTTCAGTTATTTGTATCAGTTATTGGAGCAGAACACAGATGTGATTGACCAGACAGAACAGGTGCAAGTCTTTCCATGATACCTTATCTCTATATAGTCATTGGAAAGATTTGCAACTGTTCATTTACATTTTTTTTAATGGTTTACAATAACTGATGCAAATAACTGAAGACCTAAGAATGATGTGAACTGGGCTTTAGTTGTTAGGAAGCTAAAGTAGACTGCAGAAATGACAGGTCTATACACTAGATGGCGCCAAATCCATCTACTAGTCACATAGCAGGCAGCGCTGACAGCGGCTTCCAGGGCAGGTGGTAGGGTAATTACCATCACAGTCGGAATAATTGAAATGATGAATATTTAAGATGAATATGTCTGGCAGAATGAAATTGTAATGGGAAAATGAACCGTGCCATTCACACAACACAACTAGGCCATAGTAATAAAGGAGTTAGAGGGGTATTTCCTTTTTACAAGCATTCATGGCTTATCTATAAATAGATCCGTCAATACATGACAGATGTGGGTCTCTTCTGGGGCGTTCACCCCTCTCAGTACTCCGACCCCTACTCACCAATTTCCCAAACTTCATGGCATCCCCTGAAGTCTAAGGCAGTCATAGAAAGAGTTGGGGAGTACATATAACATTGAATATGACATGAAACGTGACAGCCCTTCATTCACACGACCAGGCCAGATCTGCTGCCACCGTAGAAGGGTAACCCAATAAATAGGTGCAGCACTAGGCTGGATTATCCTATTCTAAAAATAGAAGCTCTGGTCCTTAAGGGACACTAAATGAGTGTAGAGCGGCAGATAATAATGGAGGAGCCCAGGTGTCCCATGAATGGTCGGCAGCACAATAATCTTCTCTAGCGGATCACATTACCAAAAGGTGAATAACGCAGGTCCATAACTCTTCCCATGACATAACTGCACAATATGTATATCATTGTAGGCTACTAGATCCAAAAAAGCCGAGCTAATCTGTCTGAAAATGTGACAATTATTTTTCATGCAGAAAATTGTCCGGATAATGAAACAAATGGAATAATTGTATTTCTGGGGGCGATGGCTGATTAAATGCCAAATCTCCCCATTAAACGCTAATGAGAGAGAAACGCGTCTGAAACAGGTCAAAACGCCCATCTATAGTCACGCACTGCCAGTTTTTGTTGTACATTGGTTTTAATTCTTAATATTATTTTAAAGATTATGAGCTCTTGTGAGCAGGGCCCTCGCTCCCATTGTTTCATATGACCCATTATCGCTCCATTATGCCCAAGGCCGGCAGCACACGTGGCGTTTTGAACCCGTTTTTAGGCAGTCCGTTAAAAAACGCACCCACTGATTTGCTTTACCACTTGTAACCACACCCTTAACATACAGCCGTCTGGAGAAAGGAAAAGGGATGAGCGCTCCTCACTAGAGATGAGCGAGTATACTCGTCCGAGTATACTGCTCGGTCGAGTATTAGCATACTCGGACCGGCTCGTTACTCGGACGAGTATCTCGGCTGATCGAAATCGAGCATTAAATTAATAAGATAAAGTAAAGAAAAGTATTTTTATTGCAAAATAAAATATTCCACATGTTTCCAGATGTTTTAATAGTTAGAATACATTGAAAAAACACTATTCTTCACTTTCCAGGTGTTCGCGCGTGTCTCCCGCTAAGTTCAGAGATGTTCAGAACATCTGGAATGTGAAGAATATTGTTCTTTCAATGTGTTCTGCAATTAAATGCTCCTGTGTTCACAGTTTTTATTCTATTCTTCACATTGCAGATGTGCGCGCGTGTCTTCCGATAATGACGGAGATGCACATCAGCAATGTGAAGAATAGAATAAAAACATTAAAAACAGCGAAAACACATTTAAGTGCAGAACACATTTAAATAACACTATTCTTCACATTGCTGATGTGCGCGCACATCTCTGACATTATCGGAAGACTTGCGCTAACATCTGCAAAGTGAAGAATAGAATAAAAACAGTTAAAACAGTGAACACAGGAGCATTTAAGTGCTGAACACATTGAAAGAACAATATTCTTCACATTCAGATGTTCGGCGCACATCTCCTAACTTAGCGGGAGACACGCGCGAACACCTGTAAAGTGAAGAATAGTGTTTTTTCAATGTGTTCTAACAATTAAAACATCTGGAAACATGTGGAATATTTTATTATGCACTGTTCTTTTACTGTTCTATTTTATTAAAAAAGATGCTCGGGTCTCCCATTGACTTTAATGGGGCTCGTTATTCGGTACGAGCACTCGAGCATCGGGAAAAGTTCGTACCAAATAACGAGCACCTGAGCATTTTAGTGCTCGCTCATCTCTACTCCTCACCCCTCCCCTCTCCATGGAGAGCTCTTCAGCCAGCAAAAGATATAGCATGTTTTATCTTATTTCCAGTGTTTGAGCTTTACGGTGATGCACGCGTGTACTCTCTTTACACACACATCCGCCATATATCTTCATGTGCATGGGGCCTTATTTTGTTTGTATATGTCCCCCATGATCTGAATATCCAGCCAGCAGAACATGATGGCATAATACAAATAAAAAACAGATTCATTTTACAAAAATTTCACAGCAATTTTTAAGACAGCATAAAAACTGTGGGTGGCTTTTAGTAAACATTTTTTCCTTTCTTTTTTTGTGACATTTTAATGTTTTTGTGCCTTTTTTTGCCGTTTCACAAAGTTTTCTATTTTGTTTTGGTTTTTTTTAGTGGAGACTGATTTGTCATATGTTTCCAGGTAGCAATTTTTTGTGCACAATCGCTGTAAGAAGTCGCAAATTTTGTTCAAATAACCTCCAGAGCAGGCGTAGGCATGGGGCTTCCATGTCTCATTTATCAACCACTTGGGGTGCAGCCACACATTCTGCTTTGACTCAGTTTATAAACCGAATTAAAAGGCTTTCTATGGAAACGCATACCTGCAACCAGCATCCAGTGTCTTGCATTGTATAAAAGTTTGATAAATGTTTTCCCCCCGGTGTTGTTTACAGATCTCATACATTTCACTGGAAACACATATGCGATTGGGCCGAGGCCACCCCCCCCGGGCTCTACTGCTGCGTTTATAAACGCAACTCTAGCTCAACCTAGAGTGCCGTGGTTGGGTTTGACCATGGCACCTAACAGGTTAACTGTCTCAACTGTTTAAGACCGGCGGCACACGTGGTGTTTTGAACACGTTTTTGGGCTGTTTTTAAGCATTCCGTTAAAAACCGCATGCAGTTTTTGAAACCGCATCCATTTTTGACCAGTTTTACCAATTATCTTAATTAAAACGGGTCAAAAACAGATGCGTTTTTTAATGAACTGCTTAAAAACGGCCCAAAAAGGGGTTCAAAACGCTACGTGTGCCGCCGGCTTAGTGCAGCTAACACCCATCGCATACAGAGAGGGCTCAGCCTGTGAATTAACATGGTCTGGGCTTCAAGGAATAAATGTGCAGTCAAATTTTGCACCTCCTATTAGCCTAATTTTCTACCTTTTTTATAGGTAAATGGGACATTTCAGACATGACCTGAGGGCACTAGTAGTTTATATTTTAATTTCAGAAACAATGTGGAACGCTACAGATTTTATTGCTATTTGGAAAGCACAGTCCTACTTTATATAAATTATATTAAATAACATATAACATTTACAAAGTCTTAATTGGAAAATAAAGCAATTACATTAGACGTGTAATGTAATGTCCCGGCCGCACTCACTGTAGCGTGCACTACAATTACATCACAATACATGGTTCAATTACAAGAAAGTGCTTTACTCAATACTGCACTGTCCCTTTAAGAGTTAGCCCTGTCATTCTATTGTTGGTCCTTGAAGAGCAATTGTGTTGGCCAACCATAATCAACCATGGGAAACTGCATTACAGAAGCCAGCAGCACTGATCTGTGTATGTGGGTTGCGTCCTAACCACAGCTTGTGTATGTGCAGGCAGTGACAGGCACAACAGGTTACATATTATATATACAGGTGATATATTTGTGTTATCGTAGAAATATGACCCTGCAAAGAGCAGTGTATTATTGTGCGTAATACAAAATTTATCGTTCCATCATATAGCATGATCAATACCAAGTATTATATATTAATCACTCATATATATATATATATATATATATATAAAAAATAAAGCGTTAGACCAGTCCGTACCAGTTGAAAAAATAAAAAAAAGAAGAGGAAATAATTTGCCATTAGATAAGAAAATGAGGCGTCACAGTGCATCAGAAGTGGTTTGTGTGTTTGGAGGATAGAAAGTAAATAAAGCATCTGCCGAGCCCCTGGTGCCCCCGCCAGATGACATACTGACATCATCCTTCTGCAGATTCTGATTATTAATGAGGAAGGAAATCCAATTGCTCCATTTAAATCCTCCCCGGAGAAGAAGAACCAATGAAAATCAACAATGCAAAACGGAAGCTTCTCTTAACTCCTTAGAAGCTGCGGCTTTGCAAAAAGCGTGCAGGAAATTAATGGAGATTATATTTACAGGCGTGAAAATGTAGCCTCAAAATAGCCCCGTCTTCTAGTTATATCCACAGCCATATTGAGTCAGGGAGCCCCTCGCTTGTGTGGGGGGAAGATTTCCCACATAGCTGCTAATCCCACTCACAAGCCGGCCTGTCAGCACCTCTTTGTTCCAGTCGACAGCTGTCATCATGGTTGATTAAAGACGCCTCATATACTAAGCGCAAAATATAAATTATTACCTTTAATAACAGTATAAGATTAGAGTTTCTTTTTGATAACTTTTTCTCATTAATGAGTTTTCTGGGTGGTGGAAAGTAATATTGGGGGTCTGGACGATTCAGTATATACAATCATAAGGTTAAAAAAAACAAAATTCATGGTTTTACATTTTAGCTCATAATAAAGAATACATAATGGCATTAGAAGATCCTAGAATTAGTCAAATACAACCTCGGATGAACATCACACAATACAAAATATCTACTAGAAGATGTGGGTGCAATCTCTGCCAGGTCGGACTTGTTTAGACTAAGACTGTACTGGTGGAGATTTCTGCTTAAGTCACCGGTGGATTTCTGGAGGAGACTATAGAGAATGCTCACCACCCTCCCCACTCTTTTCCTTCTAAAATCAACTTTCCAATTATGCTAATGAGCAACAATGGCTCTGCAGGGTGTTACCAGACCCTCTCCATGCAGCAAGTTTACAGCCTGTTACACTGTGCAAGAGCACTTCTTCCCAACAGTGTGTGCTGAAACTTCCTCTGCTGTAGTGAGATTACATTGGGCAGAGGTAGGGTGGAAGTGGCGAGGGATCAGAGGGGGGAGGCAGTGTCACAGCCTGTGAATCTGCAGCACAGAGGGGCTCTGGTTATTTCTCCCCATAGCACTTCTGGCTCATTAACATAATTTTAAAAGCTAATTTTAGAAGAAAGGACATGGATAGCTCTTCAGTTGTGTCTTCTAAATCAGGAAGGATTTGAATAATACTCAAGTGACTGTGAAATGCAGAGGGGTGCCCCAATGTGCTTCCATGAATTATAATATTATCTCTGCTGTCTCCATTTATACTGTTTAATAAATCTGCCCTTCGCTATTACTGCATGAGCTTCACTTACAGGTGATCTGGTGCCGGCACTTATCTTCCTTATGTTTTTAAATAGTTTAAAGCATTTAATCACTTTATTAATGTTTATATCCGAACAAGCTACTCCGATATAAACATTTAATAAAGTGATTAAATGCTTTAAACTATTTAAAAACATAAGGAAGATAAGTGCCGGCACCAGCTCACCCTGAGCTGGTGCACGGCATGTCCTGCTTATAAGCCCTATCCGAAGTGGTAGGTTTCCTTTAAAGAGAACCCGTCATGCAAAATAACCCCCCTAAACTAAATATATTTTCATAAACTGCCATTAGAGAGCATTGCCTCTATCCCTTTATTGTCCCTCTACATGCCTGTAAACCTAAGCAATGAGGTCCTAAAGCTGTATGCAAATGACCTGTAAAATGTCCAATGAAGCATTAGCATATTCAAGCTGTCCACCTCATTCATGAGTGGGAGGCACAGCCACACCCCCAGTGCATGACTGACAGCCTGTATAATGATGTGAGGCTGTATAATGATGTGAGGCTGTATAATGATGTGCTTCCTGGTGCTGGTGGCCACGCCCCCTGCAGCCTGTGTGTGCATGTGTGTGTGTGTATAGGAGAGATACAGCAGCTCCAGGATGCAGCCATGTTACAGCAGGACATGTCAGATTCATGTGTAGCTCATGTCTGTGTCTCTCACCTGTATATTAGGAGGATGCAGCATGTCAGCAGATGACATACACACACTAGCAATGCTTTACTATACATTACACACAGACATGAGCAGGGGGAGGAGAGGGGAGGGGTCACAGGGGTGACATCACTGCCTCTGACCATGTGACCAGCCTCATTTACATAATAAAGAATAGATTATTTTACAATGAATAATGTATGAAATAACTAGATAAAGGCTGGGATGGGATCCTTGTGAGCTGCTCCAACAGGTAGAGGTGACAGGACTAGTGACACAGGCCTGATGACAGGTGTCCTTTAATGGCAATCACAAATACAGACCCTGAGCACTACGGTATATGTGGTGCCCACTTCCTCTCTTGGCAGAGTCTATTCCATGCAGTAGGACATGTAGGAGGAACACAGACATGGAAATTTATAAGTTCACTTTCTAAATGATGAAGCCATTAAAAAAGAATTGATGTTTAACCCAGAATCTAAAACCACCACTTACTTCCCTTCTGCTTTTATGACTGTGGCATCTTGTAACATGGTAAATACACTCGGAAAATGAGTGAATATTCGAGGCCATTAAAATAAATCAGGAGCAGAAAGCTGTAACCATCCACAGAGACAGCAATGCTGGGATTATGACAGCCCCCAATTCAGAGGCCCCAAAGCGGGGGAGAAGGAAAACAAAGAAAATACACAGTTTGATTATGAGACGGAGCACAGTGCGCCCCCTTCTCAGCGGGGGCGCTCCAGATATTTATAGGACTGTCTGGTGGGAACAGAACCAGGATGACATTGCACGTCACACAAATCTGGTTGTCATTGCATTAGAATAAAATTCATCTGTTTTGACAGTCACGTTTCCCTGGCAGAATCATGGTATGTTGTGGGGTTTCCCAACCAAAGAGGTTTATGGAATATACAGTAGCACTGTCAAAACGATTAATGGATAAAGTACAATCCTGGGGTCTGAGAGAGATCACTTGGGGCAGTGATGTTCATATGGCAGAACAGACATGACCCTCGGGTATTACTGGTCCATGGAATCACAACCCAAAATATATTTGAACTCGCTTGTGGCATGTTCTCTGCTAAACCTGTCAATTATTCAGTTTTGACTCTTTCAGACAACCGTGGCCAGTCTGTGGATCCCGAAAAGTGCAGTGGTCTTTTCACAAGCCGACCAGTGTCGAGGATAGGACTTAGAGCACCACAGTGATATATAATGCAAGGAGTCCCTGCTTCCTGCACAGTCTGGATTCATGGACCAACCATGGTCATCTATTTTAACCCTTAGTTAAGGACCAGGCTTATCTTTACACCACAGCCAAATCCAGAGAAGTCTGTAGTCCTCCAGCCTGTAACACAAGGATTTATAGAGAGCGTCTTGAGCATTGTGGCAGAATTTCTCCTCCTCCATTGGATTGGGGAAGAAACTAATCATCTTATGGAGTTTACATTCTTCCTTGACCCATGTTGCCTCTTACCTAATCCAACCAAAATCGATCCCAAACAACCCCTTTAAGTAGTTCATACAGCTAGCAGCCACATGAAATTGTTTTTATAGGGATTATACATTATTAAGAAATAGTGCTAAGGTTACCAGGCATTAGACTTTATGTAATTTTGTAACATATAGCTTCCACATTTGGCTTCTTAGTTGAAATTTCAGGGACTGAAATGACAGAAATTACAAGGTTGCAAAACTGAAAGTGTAAATGAGTGTTTTCCCTGGTAATGTGGACTCCTTAAAGGGAACATGTCATGCAAATGAACCCACCCAAAATAAATACTTCATAAAAAAACTATTATTAAAAAGCATTGCCCTTATCCCTAAATGGTTCCTTTCCATGGTTGCAGTGTTTATAAAATCTTTTTTGTGAGTCCAATGATAGTAATGGGGTCCTGAATAACAAATTTTACTTACATTGCTCTGTGTCCTTGTTCCTGATTGACAGGTCTCACTGCTAGGACATGCTGCTATATAGAGGGACCGTCTGCCAATATTTCGCTACAGACAGATACAGCTCTTTTTACAAAGTGCCTTGCTCAAACGGTTAGAAAGCACTTCATGTCATGTGACCAGGGTCGTGTCATCTAAGGTCCTTTCCTTTACCCAGTAACATTGGCAAAATCTACCTCATGTGTATATCTGATCACATAAAATCACAGCAGCCTCTATGGAGGCATGGGGAGGAGTAGAAGCCCAATGAGGCTTCTGTGACTTCATATGATCATATACATACATAGGGTAGACTGTACAAATGTTACTGGGTAACAGAGCCTAGATGAAACCACCCTGGTCACCCAACATGAAGTGCTGAGGAGGGATATGGCATGTGGAGTAGTAGATGGGAGGGGCCGGCTGAACCAGACACGCCCCTTCTGATGCCAAGGCAGACAATTTGTAGCTAACAGAAGGGTGGAATTTAGTTAATAGGGCTCTTTGGGAACCTGTCACTAGCTGTATTTGTGAAAAATGGTTCATTTAAAGCTGGGTAGTAGAATGTCTAAGGCCGGAGACACAAAGGGTTGCTGAGGGTAAATTGCTTCTTAAGGGTAAATTCACACGCGGTATCCCCGCCCTGCAAGCATACCGCCGTCTGCTGGAGACGAGGTGACCCCTTCTCCCTCCATAGAAAACAGCGGCACGCAGCCACATGTGTGGAGCCGTACCGCCACCTGGCCGCCATTGCCGTCTATGGGGACGTAAATATCACTAATTTGTGACTGCATGTACTTCCCCCCAGACGGCCGTGTGAATGAGCCCTAAATCAGCGTCCTCTTCCGTTGTGGGAGACACTGCAGCAGTTCTAGACTGTGAGTGCCCGGCATAAGTTGCTATTACTGGTAGGAAATTCAATGCTGTAAAAATATGTGTCTCTAGTGAACAGTCTCTTACTCTTTCTGTACGTATCCAGTAGCACAGCTGACACTGGAAACCCCAGGAACGCGGAGGTGACTGTGAAATGAACACCACCTTCCCGCCTAAATATTTCAGAAAAAAACATGTGATGGAAATAGCACCTTACATTTTACATATCTGCTCAGACAGGTAAATCTGTTCTATACTGTGTCTGACATTATCATCGCTACCTCATCATTTGGAAAGGGGAGACGCCAATTGTAAAAAACTGTTTAAATCAAAAATATATATTTTTTAAAAAAATTTCTTTTAATTCATATTGTTTTTAAAATTTTAAACAGACCCCCTATACTGCCTCTGCAGTGCCTGTCGTGTAAGCAGAAGGGACCTGCAGCTAAGTGCAGATAAATGACAAGTATTCAAAATACTATTGAAATTTCGGGCCAGCACTTACAGTGACTGGCAGGGGACGGCTGCGTTTGGGATGGGGCCAGGCTACAGATGCACAGCGAGGAGGAGACACATCACTCTATAAACAATTCCTAGACTGCTGACGGCATGAAAAAAAGTGCACAATGCACCAACAATATGTTTCCCACAGCACAGCATCAATATCCAGCAATGACCTTGTGCTAAATTGGTTGTCTGCAGCGCTCAACAGATTTTCGATGGGGTGGGGGGACGACTGATTACTCAGATATCAGGGTAAGTGGTTCAGAGTCCCTGTGTAATAATATATATTGAGGGTATAAAGTAGTATTTACTTTGTCTACTGTATAGCATTGGGTGAAAAATTTGGGAACAGAGTGACAACTTAGGCAACATTCACATCTCATTCCCAACATTCCTTACAACATACATTGGGATGTGTCCTCCTGTTTCACCCCTCCCCCATGAAAGTGGGAGGAGGAGATAACATGGGCAGCCAGTGATTGGCTGCTGCTGATGTTTAGGGTGTATCCCCAGTGATTTAACTGTCCTTATATGTAGAATGACATAACTGGGGACCTCCCGGATCGTACACGCAGCAGAGGCCGGGGCTGGATGCAGTACAGTTGCATCCATCCTCCATGGGCTCCAATAGTCTCTGTTGAGAAATTGCTCTGAAAAACACATCTTGCTACGTTTTTCCTGCTGGATGCGATACATACTGTGCAGGCAGAGGCACTAACTATGCCTCTAATGCCTCAGTCTGCCAGTACGAGTCCATTGATTCATTCAGCATTTTGCGTTCCCCTTTTTGCGTCCATTTTCCGGACACAAAAATGCGTTGTGTGCCACCCATATGGCAGGCTAGCACACATGTGGCCTGGTCTCCTGGACAACCCACCACTGTATTATTCTACCTGATGCCTGCCATAGCTTTTGCTCAGAACAGAAAGGAGGAGCTGAAGAACACTGCAGAGAGCTGAGAAAACAGCAGTGTGAGGACATGCTGGAAGTGAACTGGAAGCAGAATCAGTTCTAAAAAAGTGAAGTGAAAGTTATCCTAAAGGTATCTGAATAGAAATAATTTTTTGTCCTGATGGTATATACACTTGGCTCTAAAAATATTTATCGTTCCTGTAAGTGTTATGGGCATGTGAATGCCACATTTTCCATAGTGCTCAGCCTTATGTTATGACTCATGCCTACACAAGAATAGCAGATCCCCAGTCTTATCTCAGTGAATAGATAAAGGGAAGGAAGGAATGACATAGCATATCCTATCAAATAGCCCATAATAGCCCTTCTTGGGAAGATTCACTAAACAAAATACACCAGAATGGGTCAATTTGAACTAAATAAATCAGGCATACATGCCTTCTGCCAATTTTTTTATGTTATTCAGACACTAACTGAAAGTAGAAAAGTGGCCTCCTCTGACCAGGGGACATCACTTGTGACCTCAGAGGAGGTGGGATATTACACAGAATTCTTGGAAAGCCCCTTTAAATCTATCAAACAGCCAGGATATATATGGCACATTTTCTGTATGGGTGCTACTGCTTATGTTAAAGGGATTGTACAATTCTAAGATAAAGTTACTTAAACTACACTGAACTGAACTCCCTGTTTCAGGACCTGCTGTGACAGCTCTGATATAGTCATGTGACATGCTGCTTGAGGAAAAGTCACCAATACAGCCAGGGCCGGATTAAGGGTGGTGGGGGCCCATGGGCGCAAACTGGTGGGGGACCCTTGCAACAATGTTTTTGGAAGTATATAGCCAGCCAGCCCCTGTAGTATATAGCCTGCCAGCCTCTGTATATAGCCTGTCAGCTCCTTTAGTATATACCCTGCCAGGCCCGTGCAGTATAAAGTCTGCCAGCCCCTGTAGTATATAGCCTGACAGCCCCCTGTAGTATATAGCCTGCAGCCTCCTGTAGTTGTAGTATATAACCACCATCCCCCTTTAGAATGTAGACTGCTATCAACCTGTAGTAAATAGCCTGCCAGTCCCATGTAGAATATAGCCTGCCAGTCCCATATAGAATATAGCTTGCCAGTCCCTGTAGAATATAGCCTTCCAGTCCCTGTAGAATATAGCCTACCAGTCCCTGTAGAATATAGCCTGCCAGCCCCCCTGTAGTATATAGCGTGCCAGCCCCATAGTATATAGCTTGCCAGTCCCTGTAGTATACAGCCTGCCAGCCCCATGTTGTATATAGCTGCCAGCCCCCTGTAGAATATAGCCTGCCAGCCCCCTGTACTATATAGCCTGCCAGCCCCCTGTAGTATACAGCCTGCCAGTCCCCTGTAGTATACAGCCTGCCAGCCCCCTGTAGAATATATCTGCCACCCCCTGTAGTATATAGCCTGCCAGTCCCCTGTAGTATATAGCCTGCCAGTCCCGTGTAGTATACAGCCTGCCCGCCCCGTGTAGAATATAGCTGCCACCCCCTGTAGTATATAGCCTGCCAGCCCCCTGTAGTATATAGACAGCCCCCTGGAGTATATAGCCTGCCAGCCCCTGTAGAATATAGCTGCCAGTCCCCTGTAGTATATAGCCTGCCAGTCCCTGTAGAATATAGCTGCCAGCCCCCTGTAGATTACAAGCACCAGCCCCCAGTAGTATACAGCCACCAGCCCCCTGTAGACTATAACAGCCAGCCCCCTGTAGAATATAGCTGCCACCCCCTGTAGTATATAGCCTGCCAGCCCCCTGTAGTATATAGACAGCCCCCTGGAGTATATAGCCTGCCAGCCCCTGTAGAATATAGCTGCCAGTCCCCTGTAGTATATAGCCTGCCAGTCCCTGTAGAATATAGCTGCCAGCCCCCTGTAGTATACAGCCACTAGCCCCCTGTAGAATATAGCTTCCAGCCTCCAGTAGTATACAGCCGGCAGTCCCCTGTAGAATTTAGCCACAAAATAATAAACTTTATACTTACCTCACCTTCCCTTCCAGTGATTTCACGACGCTGCAGGCTCTTCCCCTTTCTTCTGGCAGCCACCGGCCTCTGAAGACACAGCTGCCATCGCTGGAGGAAATTGCTGATGCCGATGTTTTGTTATCACTTACCGCCGGCGTCCCATCACAACCTGCTGCTGCCGAAACAGTGCATCGGCAATCTCCCCCAGCGATGGCTCAGTGACACAGCTGACATCCTAGAACCCACGGGCCGCTGATCTGAGATGAGTCGCTGACTAAGAAACTGGTGGGGGCCCCTTTAAAAGTGAAAGTGGTGAGGACCTCGGGGCGCACGGGGAGCTCCTCCTTTAATCGGGCCCTGAATACAGCCAATCACTGACCTCAGTGGTGAGCTGCACTTAAATGACAAGTCACATGACAACAATAGCATGGTAGGTGCAGCAGCCAGAGACGGGCAGCCACTTCTGGAATGGAACACAATATTCCATCAAGCCGGCAAGAGCCTTGAGAGATTGCAATGCAAAACACCACCTCTGCATGATCATACATAGTCAAATATAGCATATCGCTTTATAACACAATATTCCAAAATCATGTGATCTGGAAAAGTTGGCTATCCTGTGACTAACATGACTGGGCATGTCTAGCCGGGAGGAAAGTTGTATATGAGGTTAAACTTGGGTGTGATATATTTGGCTGCAATCCTTGCATAGTATATATATATATATATATATTAATATATTATAGTTACATTTACATACTTATACTGCTGACACTGAACATAGTGAGAGGTAAAGGATGTTTTAGATCCATGTCTCCAGGGACAAGGCTTCCTGCCCATCTGAGGTGCATAAATCCCATTAGTTCCGAAACTCAATGGCTGAAATAGTGTGGTCACATCTTATAAGGATGTGGCTTGTGGTAGGACATGTACATGATTTCAATTTTGGATCTTGGATCGGAGCTCTGACCAGAATTTGCATTTTGAATGCCGGATTTTCCATTCATCCAAAAATACAGTGTTTAAAGGGACACAAGACTAGTGGGGAAACACAGCCTGCGGGTATCCAGCTCATGAGAAACCACAAGTCCCAGCATTATATAAGCTTCATTAATTCTATTCTATGGTTATCCTGGGGAAAGGGATAGTTCCACAAAATAACACTCCCACCCAAGCTATTGGGAAAAAGAGAGACAGAAAAAACCTGTACTGTGATGTCACAATACAGTGATAATGCAGTCAGTGATGTCACAATATAGGGAGAATACAGCCAGTGATATCACAATACAGGTATAATACAGTCAGTGATGTCCCAATACAGGGAAAATACAGCCAGTGATGTTACAATACAGGGAGAATACAGCCAGTTATGTTACAATACAGGGATAATGCAGTCAGTGATGTCTGGATGCAGTACAGTTGCATCCATCCTCCAGGGCTCCAATAGTCTCTGTTGAGAAATTGCTCTGAAAACACATCTTGCTACGTTTTTCCTGGCTGGATTCATACATCCTGTGCAGGCAGAGGCACTACCTATGCCTCTAAATTACAACTCATTCTCCCGTCTAATTCTCTTTCTTAAAAATCCTATCCGCAGTCTAGATCCAAACAACAAGATGGTGAATTTAGACTTGCAACTAAGGCCTCGATGCACACTACGTATGCATTTGCAGTCCCCTTTTTGCGTCCCATTTTCCTGACACAAAAATCGTTTGTGGCCACCCTTATTGCATTACTCTCACACAATTGTGGCCGTGGTCCCTCCTTGCCATCCCCACCACTGTATTGATTCTAGGGCCTGATTCCTTCCATAAGCTTTTTTTTTTTTTGTTTTTGCTCAGAACAGAAAGGAGAAGCTGAAGAACACTGGCAGAGCCTTATAGAACAGCAGTGTGAGGAATGCGGAAGTGAACTGGAAGCAGAATCAATTCTAAAAAAGTGAGTGAAATTTTCCTAAATGGTATCGTGAATAGAAATCATGTTTTTGTCCTTTATGGTATATTACACTTGGCTCTAAAAGTTATTTATCGTTCCTGTAAGGAGTTTATGGGCATGTGAAATGCACTTTTCCATAGTGTTCAGGCCTTATGTTATGCCTCATGCCTACACAAGAAAAGCAATTCCCGCAGTTCTTATCTCCTTTTGAATAGATAAAGGGAATGAATGAATGACATCAAGACATCTCTGCTACCCCTAGCCCATAATCTCCCTCTTTAGGTTACGCTTCACTAAACAATACACCGAGAATGGGTCAATTAACTAAATACATCATGCATACATGCCTTCAGACCTAACTGAAAGTAGAAAAGTAGCCTCCTCTGCACCATGGGCACTTCACTTTGTGACCTCAGAGGAGGTGGGCATATTACACCGAATTCTTGGAAAGCCCTTTTAAAATCTATCAACCATATCCAACGATCTTATATGGCACATTTCCTGTTGGGTGCTAACTGCTTATGTTAACGGGATTGTCAATTTCCTAAGATACACGTTACTTAAACTCACTTAACTGAACAGCCCCCCCGTTTCAGGACAGTGCCGTGATAAGCTCGGATATGGTCCATGTGACATGCTGGCTTGAGGAAAAGTCAACCAATACAAGCCTGGGCCCCGTGATAAGGTGGTGGGGGGCCCATTAGCCGCAAACTGGTGGGGGACCCTCCAACAATGTTTTGTTGCAGTATATAGCCACCACCCCTGTAGTATTAATCCTGCCAGCACTCTGTATATAGCCGGTCAGCATCCTTTAGTATATACCCTGGCCATTCCCTTTCAGTATTGCCTGCCAGCCCCTGTTAAGGAAATATTCCTGGGACAGCCCCCTGTAGTTTTAGTCTAGTCACCCGGCCATCACCCCTTTAAATGTGACTGCTATCAACCTGTAGTACATAGCTGCCCGTCCCCTGTAGAATATAGACTTTCCAGTCCCTGTAGAATAAGCCTGCCATCCCCCCTGGTAGTATATGCATGCCATCCCCATTGTAAATATAGCGTGCCAGCCCCTGTAGTATAGCAGCCTTCCAGCCCCATGTGTATATAGCTGGCCAGCCCCCTGTGTTATATAGGCCTGCCGCCCCCTGTAGTTATAGCCTGCCCCGCCCCCTGTAGTATACAACCGCCCAGCAGCCCCCTGTAACATATGCTCCACCACCCTGTAGTATATAGCCTGCCGTGCCCCTGGAGTTATATTAGACAGCCCCCTGGAGTAGATAGCCTGGCCACGCCCTGTTATAATATAGCTGCCACCCCTCCTGTAATTACAGCCACCAGTAGTATACAGCCACCAGCCCCCCTGTAGAATAAGCACTGCCGCCCCCTGTCAGAATATAGCGTGCCAGCCCACTGGTAGAATATAGCTGCCACCCCCCTGTAGTATATGCCGACAGCCCCCTTTAGTCTAACCAGCCACTAGCCCCTGTAGAATATATCTGCCAGCCTCCAGTAGTATAACAGCCGCAAGCCCCCTTAAATATAGCTGCCAGTCACTGTAGAATATATCCTGCCAGCCCCCTGAGTATAAGCTGGGCCATCCCCCTGTACTCTATAGCTGCCAGCCCCCTGTATGCTACAAGCCACCACCACCTGTAAATATAGCGCAAGCCCCCAGTAGTATAACATCCCCCAGCCCCTGTGAATTTAGCCACAAAAGAATAAACTTTATACTTACCTCTCACCTTCCCTTCCAGTGATTTCACAACACGCAGGCTCTTCCTCTTTCTTCGAATGGCAGCCACCGGCCTCTGAAGACCGCTGCCATCGCTGAGAAATTGCTTGATGGTGTCCGATTTTTTATGTTATCACTTGCCGCCGGCCCCCATCACAACCTGCTGCTGCCGAACAGTGCATCGGCGATCTCCCACTGCGATGGCCTCACTGAACACAGGCTGACATCCTAGAACACAGCCTCTGATCTGATATGAGTTTCTGACTGTAGGAAACTGGTGGGGGCTCTTTTAAAAGTGAAGTGGTGGGGACCTCGGGGCTCACGCCCTTGCGCTCCTCCTTTGATCGGCCCTGAATACCGCAAGGCACGGACCTCAGTGTGGATCTTCACTTAACTGACAAGTTCACATTCAACATAGCATGGTAGTGAGCAGCCAGGACGGGCAGCCACTTTTGGAATGGAACAATTATTCCATCAAAGCCAGCAAGAGCCTTTAGAGATTGCAATGCAAACACCACCTCTGCAATGATCATACCTAGTCAAATATAGTATATCGGTTTTTTAGTACACAATATTCCAAAATCATGTTGATCTGAAAAGTTGCCATCATGTGACTAACATGACTGGGCCATGTCTAGCCGGGAGGAAAGGTTTGTATCTGAGGTTAAACCTTGGTTGTTATATATTTGCTGCAATCCTTGCATAGTATATATATATGTATATATATTAATATATTATAGTGACTTTACATACTTATCCTGACACTGAACATAGTGAGAGGTAAGATTTTTATATCATGTCTCCAGGGACAGGCTTCCGGCCCCTCTGAGCTGCATAAATCCCATTAGTTCCAAACTCCATGGCTGACTGTGTGGTCACATCTTATAAGGATGTGGGCTTGTTTAGGGACATGTACATGAATTTTCAATTTTTGGATCTTGATCGTATCTTTGCCAAATTTGCCTTTTTGATGCCGATTTTTCCATTCATCAAAAATATAACAGTGTTTAAATGGACACAGCCTATGTGGAAACACCGCCTGCGTGTATCGCAGCTCATGAGAAACCCAAGTCCCAGCATTATATAAGTTCATTATTCATTCTATGGTTATCCTGGGTAAAGTTGATAGTGTCACAAAATAACACTCCCTCCAAGCGTATTGTGAAAAAGAGAGACAGAAAAACCGGTACTGTATGTCACAATACAAGTGATAGCAGTGCAGTGATGTCAACAATATAGGGAGAATACAGCCAGTGATATCCCATAAACAGGTATAATACAGTCAGTGATGTCCCCAAATACAGGGAAAATCAAGCCATGATGGTCAATAATACCGAAATCCAGCCAGTTTGTTCATACAGGGATAATCAATCTGTGGTCACAATATATGGAGAATAACAAGCCAGATTCACAATACAGGTATAATACAGTCAGTGATTCCCAATACAGGGAAAATACAGCCAGTGATGTTACAATACAGGAGAATACAGCCAGTTATGTTACAATACAGGGATAATGCAGTCATTGATGTCCCAATACAGGGAAACTACAAGCCAGTGTTGTTACACATAAGGAGAATACACAGCCAGTTTATGTACAATACAGGGAATAATTCAGTCAGTGATGTCACGTACATGGAAATACATCCAGTGATGTCACAGTACAAAGATAATGCAGCCAGCGATGTCACAGTACAGGGAAATACAGCTCAGTGATTGTCACAGAGAGGGCAGAATCGCCAGTGGATGTCACAGTACAGGGAGAATACAGCCATGATGTCACAGTACAGATATTAATGCAGGTCAGTGATGTCACAGTACATGGAGAATACAAGCCTTGATATCACAATACATGGAGCAGCACAGCCGTGCAGTCACATACAGGGATCATGCAGTCAGTGATTTCACCGTACAAAGGATACTACACCCGTATTTCCAGCAAAATACAGAGATAATGCAAGCCAGTGCTTCACAAGTAACAGGGATAATACAAGCGCAGTGATGTCCAGTAGAGGGTAATCATCCAGTGAATGTCTACAGTACACAGGGAGAAATACAGCCAGTGATATCACAATACAGGGAGCATACAGCCATTGATGGCACAGTCAGGGATAATGCAGTCATGCTGTCACAATACCGAACATCCAGCCGTAATTTTCACAATACAGAGCATACAGCCATTGATGTCCCCAGTACAGGATAATGCAGTCATTGATGTCACAGTAGAAGGGAGAATACTCAGTTATGTCACAATACAGGAAGCATACAGCCATGCTGTCACAGTACAGGAAGTCCATACAGCCAGTGATGTCACAGTAAGGATATGCAGTCCCATGATGTCACCGTAGAGGATAAATACGCCAGTGATGTCACAATACATGGAGAATTACAGGCATGTGTCACAATACAGGAAGCATAACGCCAGTGAAATGTCACAGTCCGGGAGAATACATCCATGCTGTCACAGTCAATGATAATAACACAGTGAGTTCAACAGTACAGGAATAATACACAACAGTGATGTTCACACTACATACCTCCTCCATGAAAAAGCATTTGGACAAGTGCTGGTTACCTTTTCTCTGCTTCCCAAGCACTGCCTGTACACTGCATATGACGTGTAATGGGTATTACAAGCTCATCCCCATTCACTTGTAGTGTAATGAGTTTGCAGACACCCGCCCCGTAATGCGCTCCTCTCAGAAGAATCGGCGCTCCCTTCGTATAAGTGGGGTGCCAAGTGTCAGATCCCAAGCATTCCTGAAACTGGTGACCTCATCTAAGGTTTGTACTTTGGAAGCCTATTTATATTTTATAGTTGGAAAAACCCCTTTAAAGGTCATGGGATTTTCAATAAATAACAGGTCAGAGCTGGGTCCACAGTTTACAGTAAGGACATGCAGATTGGTGAAAACCAGTTCCATTCTTGTCTATTCTCGTGACACGCTCTTCTGGCTTCCTCCTTTTTACTATGTCCATAACCCATGTATGACCGTGATCACCCCAAACAGCAGAAAATTCCTCTCAGCAGATAAGGACAGAAGCAGGCCCACATTCATCCCTCCTATTCATTACCTGACTGGTTCCATTACATCACCAGTGTTTACCATCTCCTGACACCACTCACTCATGTCCACACGCCTCCACAGGAACCATCTTGTAGGATCAATATTCACCATGAATCAGCGAGACAAGGCCTAAGTTTTCATTAGGTCCTAGAGAGCCGGCACCTTCCAGTCTCATACAGAATATATCAATATGGGAGCGGTAGAGACAATTGGTCACTGTTCGGTTAATCAATACCAAATCAATAGCTCCATATTGGATTATTAGAATGTAAGGTAACGGGACATGCCTGTACCACAGAAATGTGTTTTTTCATCACATCTACTAACACTGACCTCATATTCATACCTGCTAAACCACGGGATGTCAATACATTGTTGCACCAGTGTTCTGAAAAACATTGTTTAACTGCTTGCGGACATGTTTTGTGGATGTTTTGAGATGAGACGGAACCAAAATTCTGCACAAATTCATGACTACTTCATACAATTTTTAGAGTGTTTTATTATGTATAAATGTCAAAAAACAAGTAAATTCTCTTTCAATTCTATGTCTTTAATTAGCAGCGATTTTTGTGCTATAAAAAATAAACATTCTTTACCTCAGCTTTCCCTCCAAATCCGTGGCGTAACTAGAGAAGCGGCTTCTAATGGCCCCCCTTCATACTTAAAAATATACATATTACAACAGTCATATTTTACTCAACCTATTTATATACATATAACATACATATATAGTTCTTCACTGATCCACCACACACATTTATATACCAACACACCATATAGAACATATACACTCCACAATAATACACACACCCATACATGGTCCATTTAAAAAATACACCACCGGCCACTTATTATGTACACCTGTCCAATCTGCTTCGTTAACACTTAATTTCTAATCACATCCATCACACTGGCGCAAACTCATTTAGGCATGTAACTGAATCAATACAATCTCCTTCCGTTCAAACCGAGCATCAGTAATGGGGAAGAAAGTGATTTGAGTGACTTTTTAACGTGGCATGGGTTGGTGGGTGCCCAAAAGAAGGGCTGTTCTGAGTATTTCAAAACTCTGATCTACTGGGATTTTTCACGCACAACCATCTCTAGGGTTGACAGAGCCATGGTCCGAAAGAAAAAACATCCAGTGAGCGGCATTTCTTTTGGGCTGAAATGCCTTGTTGATGCAGAGGTCAGAGGGGAGAATGGGCAGACTGTTCGAGCTATAAAGGCAAACAGTGACTCAAATCTCTCCACCACCCACCGTTACAACCAAGGTAGGCAGAAGAGATCTCTGAGCGCACAGTATGGTCGAACTTTGAGGCAGATTGGCTACAAGCAGCGAAGACACACACCGGGTGCCCACGCCTTTTCAACTAAGAACAGAAACTGAGGCTCATTTGCACAAGCTCCCGAAATTTTGATCAGAGAAATTGGAAAAACTTGCCTGGTCTGAGAGTCTCGATTTCCTGCTGCGACCTTCGGATGGTAGGGTCAGAATTTGGCGTCCACAACAATGAAGCCTGGATCCATCCTGCGTTGTATCACAACGGTTCAGCTGTGGTGGTGGTTCATGGGTGTGGGAATATTTTTCTCTAGGCACCTTTGGGCCCCTTGGTACCAATTGAGCATCTTTGCACGCCCACAGCCTACCTGAGTATTGTTGCTGACCATGTTCCATACCCTTTATGGACCCCATGTACCCAATAATATCTGAATGGCTACTTTCAGCAGGATAATGCGCCCTGTCAGAAAGCTGAATGCATCTCAGACGGTTTCTTGAACATGACAAGGAGGTCACTGGACTTCATGGCCTCCCATCACCAGATCTCAATCCCAATAGAGCATCTTTTGGATGTGGTGGAACGGGAGATTTCGCAGCATGGATGTCACGCCGACAAATCTGCGGCACTGTGGAGGCCATCATGTCCATATGGACCCAAATCTTCTGAGGAATGCTTCCAGCACCTTGTTGAATCTATGCTACGAAGATTGAGGCATTCTGAAGGCCAAAGGGGTTCAACCCGTTATAGCATGGTGTGACCTAATAAAGTGGCCGGAGTGTATAACTTACAGCATATATACACCCATACTGTATTTACGAACCAACCATAACACGCCATATACACATACAGCATATTACAGCGACAATGTGTGGCATAATTGTATATAATGGTACATATCCTCCTACTTTATTTTTTCAGGTTTGGATGATTGGGCTCTCTGACACTTCAGTCCTCCGACGAACTCAACGCGACCAGCTTCTGGCCTGTCCCAGCACTTTAAGAGGCACTTGGATATGGGGAATGCGTGGGCCTTACGACCGAAAGCTTGGTCTGAAGCGCAGCTTCCATGCCCCTGCAAACAAAGTCATGGCATGGAGAGACCGTGACCGGGACACCAAGAGGGACCGCGGAGGTAGTACTGTTTATTTTTTTAAGGCAGCCCCTCATATGTTGTTTTTAAGCCTTAACTGTTAAAATAAAACCATTTGTAAAAAAATACTGGCCAATATGTTGTGTTCTTTGTATGTGAGGCCATGACTCCTAGCACATAGATGACCTTAATGCAGGAGAATCAATGTTCATACTTCAAGACCATCAACTTTTAAACTTGGCAAGCAGGACTGTGTCGATTCTATAAGCCAACTTCGACTCCAACTCCTCAATTTCCTTGTCGAACGCCGCAAAAGGACTCCACTCACAGTTTCTGTTTTCTTGGTCATGCTAGAGTGCGAGATGCGACATTCCCTTCCCGATGTTGTATTCCCCTAATTGTAACAGAAAAACTTCACCTGAGCATGTACACAAAGTTGGCAGCCACTTTATTCTCATTTAAATTCTATATCCAGTGCAAACAATGGCCGACATGTCCATTGCGGCCCCTTAAGTCTTGAGTGTGGTCTTACCCTGTCGATTTGAGCTAATGTGCTCTTCCTAACTGATGTAATGAACTGAGGAAGCGTTAATTGTTGCAGAGGCCTTGTCCTGTCCTCCCTGACTGTGAGTTGTCTGCTCCGGTGTCGGACCAAGACATAGGCTCCCAGAGCCGGAGATACCCAGGAAGTGGTAAAGTATTTTTGTTACTGCCCCCCCCCCCTGTGTCCTCTGCTGCTTCTGTCAAAGTTCTGGCTGCACAGATTTGATTCCTTGCGCATAGCAACCAGCTCAGGAAACACAAAGCATATCAGCACATAAGGAGGGTAAAGCTGCAGTTGGTGTAAGGAGGATAAGGAGAGCCAAAAGAGAGGATTTATTTTTTAATCTGCTCTGGGGTTATCCAGTATTTGTCGGCCCTGTAGTCTCCAGTGTTAGGACTCTGTGGTCTTCAGTATCATCTGTCTGCCCTGGTGCTCTCTGGTACTAATTATTTCATATTTTGGGGTTGCCGTGGGTTGTATTTTTACATGTTTTCTCACTATATTTATAACTTTCTGAATGCTTCTGTATTTGGTTCCCTGGTGGAATTCATAATTCTGGGTGGCCTTTTGGTGCTTGTGGTTTGTTGATGCACCTATGCTGCTGGTTACTGGTCGGACCCTTAAAGTTTTGAGCTAACAATGTGTGGCCTGCATTCACCCTGGTCTAAAATCTTTACATCATAATAGTACATACATTTTAAAAAATGTTATAAATGTTAAATTATTAATTCCACTGACATTTGGTCCATTTTATCATGACAGAGACCACCAGCCCTCTGGTCTACAAAACTAAAACTGGCAAAAGGCCCCATCCACTCACTCCAGGCCTCCGCCTCGTAACGCAGCGAGTTTCTGCTTTTTTACTTGTCCGCTTATCCTTGGACGGTGTTAACACGATATCGTACATACACGCGATATGAGGGGCTCTTTCCAGATACAGAGGGTTGTGAATACGAGGTTTCAAAAGACAATATTATGTTTGAAGAATCTTTGTCCCTTCAGATCTCACTATTACAGAAGTTGAAGAAGTACTTTTCATGACCTTCATGATAAACAACCAAAGATCCAAAAACCTGAAGTGCTGATATAACACAGAAAAATGTGATACTGTCAATATGTCATATGAAGGTTCCCGGTTTTATCCTCCTTGGCGCACATCTTTATGGCTACAGATGATTAAAAATGCCCATAAGAATTGCAATATGTGTTCTAGACCAATGTGTCACAACATCCATGCTACTTACCTCCTTCAAAGCCACATCTGTTTCCATTAGTCTGGTGTTCTCTGCTTCTATTGTTCTGTGTTCTCGCTTCTATTAGTCTGGTGTTCTCTGCTTCTATTAGTCTGGTGTTCTCTGCTTCTATTAGTCTGGTGTTCTCTGCTTCTATAATCTGGTGTTCCTCGTTTCTATTAGTCTGGTGTTCTCTGCTTCTATTGTCTGTGTTCTCCTGCTTTCTATAGTCTGGTGTCTCTGCTTCTAGTAGTCTGGTGTTCTCTGCTTCTATTAGTTGGTGTTCTCTGCGTCTATTAGTCTGTCTGGTGTTCTCTCTTTCTATTAGTCTGGTGTTCGCTGTTTCTATTAGTTGGTTTTCTCTGCTTCTATTAGTCTGGTGTTCTCTGCTTCTATTAGTCTGGTGTTTCTCTGGTTCTATTATCTGGTGTTTTCTTTCTGCTTCTTTAGTCTGGTGTTCTCTGCTTCTATAGTCTGGGTTTCTCTGTTCTATTAGTCTGGGTGTTCTTCTGCTTCTTTGTCTGGTGTTCTCTGTTTCTATTAGTCTGGTTTTCTCTGTTTCCTATAAGTCCTGGTGTTCTCTGTTTCTATTAGGCTGGTGTTCTCTGTTCGTTAGTCGTGTTCTCTTCTTCTATTAGTCCTGGTGTTCTCTGCTTCTATTATCTGGTGTTCTCTGCTTCTAATTAGTCCTGGTGTTCTCTGTTTCTATTTCTGTCCTGGTGTTTTCTGCTTCTATTAGCTGGTGTTCTCTGCTTCTATTAGTCTGGTGTTTCCTGTTTCTATTAGTCTGGGGTGTTCTCTGCTTCTATTAGTCTGGTGTTTCTCTGTTTCTATTAGTCTGGTGTTTCTCTGCTTCAATTAGTCTGGTGTTCTCTGGCTTCTATTAGTCTGGTTTCTCTGCTTCGTAGTCTTGGTGTTCCTGCTTCTAGTAGTCGGGTGTTCTCCTGTTTCTAATTAGTCCTGGGTGTTCTCTGCTTCTATTATGTCTGGTGTTCTCCTCTGCCTTCTATTGCCTGGTGTGTTCTCTGCTTCTTCTAGTAGTCGGTGTTCCTGTGCTTCTATTAGTCTGGTGTTTCTCTGTTTCTATAGTCTGTGTTCTCTCTGTTTCTATTAGTCTGATTCTGGTGTTCTCTGTTTTCTTTAGTCTGGTGTTCTCTCTTCTATTAGTTCTGGTGTTCTCTGCTTCTATTATCTGGTTTCTCTGCTCTATGGTCTGTTGTTTCTCTGTTTTTCTATTAGTCTGGTGTTTTCTGCTTCTATTAGTCCCTGTGTTCTTCTGCTTCTATTAGGTCCTGTGGGTTCTCGTTTCTATAGTCTGGTGATTCTCTGCTTCTATTAGTTTCTGTGTGTTCTCTGTTGTTCTATAGTCGGTGTTCTCCTGCTTCGTATTAGTCTGGTGTTTCTCTTGCCTTCTATTAGTCTGGTGTTCTCTGCTTCTAATTATCTGGTGTTCTCTGCTTCTATTAGTCTGGTGTCTCTGTTTCTATTAGCTGGTGTTCTCTGCTTCTATTAGTCTGGTGTTCTCTGCTTCCTATTAGTCTGGTGTTCTCTGCTTCTATTAGTCTGGTGTTCTCTGCTTCTATTAGTCTGGTGTTCTCTGCTTCTATTAGTCTGGTGTTCTCTGTTTCTATTAGTCTGGTGTTTTCTGCTTCTATTGTCTGGTGTTCTCTGCTTCTATTAGTCTGTGTTCTCTGTTTCTATTAGTCGGGTGTTCTCCTCCTGCTTCTATGAGTCGGGTGTTCTCTGTTCTTTAGTCTGGTGTTCTCCTGCTTCTATTATCCTGGGTTCTCTGTTTCTATTAGTCGGGTGTTCTCTGCTTCTATTAGTCTGGGTTCTCTGTTTCTATAGTCTGGTGTTCCTCTGTTTCTAGTTATTCCGGGTGTTTCTCTGCTGCTATTAGCTGGTTTCTCTGTTTCCTATTAGTCTGGTGTCTCTGTTCCTGCTTCTAATTAGTCTGGTGTTCTCTGCTTCTATTATCCTGGTTTTCACTCTGCTTTTAGTCTGGTGTTCTCTGCTTCTATTAGTCTGGTGTTCTCTCTGGTTGCGCTATCTCGTGTTCCTCTTCTTTCATATTAGGCTGGTGTTCTCGTTTCTAATAGGCCTGGTGTTCTCTGCTGCATTATCCTGGTGTTCTCTGCTCTATTAGTCTGGTTGTTCTCTGCTTCTATTGTCTGGTGTTCTCTGTTCCTATTAGTCGGGTGTTCCTGCTTCTTTAGTCTGGTGTTCTCCTGCTTCTATTAGTCTGGGTGTTCCACTTGTCGATTAGTCTGTTGTTCTCATGACTTTACAAACAACCTTCTCATTGGTGAAATAATTGTTCCTCCTTTTCCTCGTCCTTCTCCTCATGAGATTGTACACAGATAAATTTCTTTATATTAATTTAATATAGACAATTAATATAACACAGAACTCTCACAATTCAGACAAACTGAGGCTCATTTATTGTCCTTTTTTAACTTCTAAAAAGTGTTTTATCCACCTCTGTGGATATAAAACTATAACATCGGTGATCAAGGGCAAAGGGATGTCTCCTCTATTTAACAGCATCATGAGATTAAAGGTTTTCAATAGGTATTCAATAGGCAAGTTTGTCATGCCCATAAGACAAACCTACAGCTATGATACCATGTCACACATCGCAGGTTAGAATACTACATTAGTCCTAATAGTTTCCAATCTTTTGAATATAATGAAAGAAATTTAGCAGTGTGTATAAATCCTAAAACCTTACAGCTCATCCCATATAATGATCTGTCATACTTAACCTGTTTCCTTACTCTTACTGGCCTTTTTGCTTTGCTCCATCCTCATGCAGCCGTGTTCTCACAGCTGTCGTGCCCTGCCCCCTATCTCTTTCTCTTTCCCCAGCCCCTATGAGTAATATAGAAGAAACATAAGTTCAGATTCCCCACTGTATTATCAGCAGAGACAACCCTTCCCCCTAACACCAAACCATCACAGTATTCTACTCTTCCGTCACAGCCCCCACCACAGACAAATCCATTCTATTACATAGTGATTAATTCAGATATAAATAATTTTAGAATAAATTTTTTTTTTACCAAGAGTCCTACAGTGGGCCCTCCTCACATGCCAGGAAAATGTTAAGATTGGCGCACGATGTATAATTCCCCCTACTATGTAGACATGATGTCCGAAACAGTGTAACATCCTCATTCCTCATGACTACTGGTACCTTTCTAGGACAAGTTTTACTCACCCACCATTAACATACGTTGTGGTTCCCTGTGATCGCTACAATCCCATCACTATGATTCCCACTATTGTTACTGTCATTACCTGCCACAATCATGATAAATAATTGTTTGTCTATGTCCCCAGTCCCGTCCCGCCGGAACCTGGTGACGTTGTAGTATCATGGTTTGCAGCCGGCCCCCTGCCCTCATGTATCATTACTTATTCAGTAAACCTATGACACTGAAGGGGCAGTATTTCACCAACCCAGCTAAGGCGCCATGCACACACTATGTGTTTCACACCCCGAATGCGGGTGTAAGGAGGGTTGGGTTGAGCACCTCCTCAGTTAGATCTGAGCGTATACTGGCCGAGCCTTGATGCTCGTTTGAGTCTTAGCTACTAAAATGGCTCGTTGCACGGACGAGTATTTCGCCTGCTCGATAATGAAGCTTTCATTAACAAACATAGTGAAGAACAGTGAAGAACACAGTGAAACATGAATCATTGTAAGGGGGCGTGGCCTGAGAGAGCCCAGGAGGACGCACAAGCTGACTCCGTCCTGCTAAAAATCTCCAGCAGCGATGTTCAAACCGGCTACCACGCTGAATGTTCCCCTCCTAACCACAAACCTCAGCGGAGATGGTCACAAAGGAAAAACCGTCCGAATGGTACCCAAAAGCTCATCTCGGAATTTCAAACCGATAAGAAATACCTTTGATGGCCCTACGCCACGTTGCCTCCGTCAGCTCCTCACCATCGGGCGGCCGTAAGCAAGCGACTCCCGAGGAACGAGCCAAACAACATCCAGGGTACTCTTCTATCCCAAACCAAGAATCGCTTCCTTCTCAGAGGGGTCTTGGGCCTCTGGACCAACATCTCCCAAGCCACCAGCCGCAACGGGACTAGGGCCCAAGATGGCGCCGAACACGATGCAACGCTGATCCAACCCCAGCACACCATCATCCCAGCCCGGAGAAACAGAGACCTAGACTCTCATCCTCAAGGTAAATCTAGCCTTTCATTCCACACTCCTCAATGACAGAAAGCAGACCCTTAATTATCCTCCATACGCACAACTAAAAACAAGCTGATCTGAGATTTTATCAAGAATGCTCTTAGCCTCAGAGGCTCAGTACAATCAACATTGGCTCTGTTGCTCAAGATTCCGCCAAACATGGATGAATATGAGATAGTGGATAACTGAATCAAATGGGAGAACTAACAGATTCTCATAACGAACTATGCACTCTCATTACATGCTTGAGAGAAGTATCTGCATAAAAGACAAAATAGCAGACATAGAGATAGAAGCAGAAGGATAATATAAATCAGAGGCATTCCTGAACAATACCCAAAACAAACTTAACGATTAATCTATAAACTAATGAAATCTCTGTGCTAACAATATAGCTCTGTACAAGAAATTTAATAGACAGGGCACTCGTCTCCCAATACCTAAACGGGGTTACCTGAAGATTACCAATAGACACATACACGCATTCAATTTCTACCACATAAAAGAACACTACTAATACAACAAGAAGGATGAAATCCTTACCATCACATATGAAAGATCAACCTGTAGATGCAATTCTATCCCCAGCAACGCTACAGACAGAAAATTGTCATCCAATAACACATATCTTACACAATTCCGGCATCTCTTACAAGTTGGGTTTCCCCACAGCTCCTAATTTCACAAAGACGGAATGTACCCCTGCACTCATAAAACCTGAGGATGGTATCCCTAATGCTTCGTCCGTTTGGCATTGAAATACGCACACCACCGACCTATCATCAATGAAACAGAAATAAAAAACAAGTGGATAAAAATGTGAGTCCCCGCGCTGAAAATACAACAAAGACTCTGGAGAAACAACAGGAAAAACCCAGGAGAACTTTTCCCCCCCCCAAGAAACACGGCACCTTCCAACCTGCCCCATTTGCTCATCCTGCAGCTGAAATAAGTATAATTTAACTATTTTATTATGAATATAGTTAACATAATTTAAAAAATTTTTTGTTCGTTTCATTAAGATTTATGTTACACAGAGATATGATAAAGATATTCTGCTTAATAGTCACCATGTCACGTAAAAAAGTTTATCTTTACATACAAGAGGGCTTAATTCCCCTTATAATGAGTCATCACTATGGAAAGATGCTTTTGTCCCTCGCATCTGAGATCTATGTCCTCCAGAGACGCACTTTGGCAAGGATAAGCACCACTTTCATCTAAAAATACCCTTATATATACACAGCAAGTGCAGCAAAAAAACACGCAGAGTGGCATAGCCTGGAAAGATACCTATCATTCGCATTAGAAGTAAATTTGGACAGTAGAGGAAGATTTATCATTCTAGTATGTTAAATAAATTCATATACATCACACGGGTGAACCTTTATGATTATGCCCCAAATAAATCTCAAATACGTTCTAAAATAACTTCAACGCAAATTCAAAAAATTCAAAAAGGATGCTTTATTGTGCGAGACTTTACATCTTATTCCCAGAAGCATCTTCTATCGCAAACTACTGCCCAAAGAACTAAAACTCTCAACCCTTATATTTGGCTACAAAAACAAGGACTATATTATACCTTTGGATGTCTAAATGTTACTCTAGAAATATACTACTACGCACACATACACAGAACCTTTTCAAGAATTGACCTGTTTCCGGTAGAAAGACACCTCACAACACTGATCAAATCCTCAACATTCAACAGCTTTCCGGTCATAACCATGCCCCAATTTTTTATGGAGATGAATCTATTCCCCAATGTGAAAACAAAAACAATGAGAGGCAACACATTCTATTAGGTTACCCCATATGCAAAGAGGCATCAAGGAAAACATCAAGGAATTTTTCATTATTACATAACGTAGAAAATATCACCCCTAGCACTTTGGACCAGCCATATAAGGTATATCATAGGCATATGAAAGGGCAACACCAATACTACACAACAAAACTACAAATAATAACCTCTCATTCATCCAGTCCAATTTACTGACAAACTTCACCTACACCCCTGCTTGCACAAACAACTACTTTCCTATATACACAAACCTCCATACTTTGCTAATGGAAAATTACGACACCACCTATTGTCTTGGAAATTACCAACAACCTCCTACAAGTAAAGCCAAGTAACTAATGGCAAAAAAATTTAAAAAACAACCCCAAAAACAATAATTCCTTACTAACTCGCCTAAGATTCAAAGACTCGGCTATCCCCCCCCCAAAGACATCTCCACGCCTTAAAGAATACTACGAGAAATTGTATAACCTTAAAGAAGACCCTCACATAAACCCCCATAAACCCACACAGATCAAACAACGAATTCCGACAAAAAGTTCACCTCCCAAACTGAAGACTCCCAACTGTCGCTTCCTAATTCTCCCATCACAGAAACAGAATTAAACAATCTCAAAAAATAATACTGTACACAAAAAAACAAAAGCCCAGGTCCCTGACGGCTCCTAGTGAATATATCAATATTGCCTGACGAAATTCTTCCCCATAGAACTAGACCTTCAACAGCTATAATAGAAGGATTCTCCCTAAGGAAATGCTAAAGCCACCAGTAGTAGCACATTCCTAACCCACAAAGAAAACAAACCCCCCTAAATACCACTAACTCCGCCCTATATCCCTTTTAAATTGCGACAAAATCAAATTGTAGCCAACTAATCGCCCAAGACTTTTAGAAAATCCTACCTAACTTATACATAACGCTCAGGTCGGATTCACCAGGTAACAGCACCAGACGGACAAGGGACGAATGATAGATTTAATAACAATTAGGAATCGTCTCGTGCCTTCTCTGCCCTCACCACCCTGATGCAGAGAAGGCATTCGATAGGATCATTTGGGCCCTTTGCATTCTCCACTTAGAAAAATTTGGGCTTTACAGGAAAATACTACTGCCATCAAGCTTTATATGGCTCCCCATCATCTAAAGTATTAATAAATGGCCTCGCTGTCACTTCATTTTCTATCACCATTGAACCCGTCAAGGTGCCCCCTTTCCCCACTTATATTTATGTTAAGCAAGAACCATTTGCAGAGCTTATAAGAAACCCTCCGAACATAAAGGTACTCTCAGCAGACGTCAAGACAACATAAAATAGGATTATTTTGCTGATGAACACATATTAACTCTCAATACCCCTTACCTCACTCAGAGAAGTCATGGATAAATTAAAGCACATTTTGAGCTATATCACATTACAGAGTTATGCCAGTAAATCCCTAGTTGCTAGATTTTAACATCTCAACACACTGTAAAACACAAATCAACCCAGAATTCCTTTTCGTTGGGAAAAAGAAGCAGTTTTCCATCATAGGCATTAAACTTTCAAACCCCACTCAACACCTAGCAAAAATAATATGTTACAACCCTAATCCTCCCTACAAAAGACTTAGAAAGCCCTAAAGATACTACAACATATATGATGGGACTAATATTAATATATAAAATGTTGATCTACCAAATAACTATGTCATTTACGAACTATATCAGTCCCTATCGCCTAAAAATTATATAACCAAACCTGCAAAAACAAATGATTCTTATAGGGGGAAACAAAAACAAAACCAAGAGTAAGCAGGCCAAATCCTATACTCCAACAAACCTTGAAAGGAGGATAGGGTGCCAAACCTACATAGAATAAGCACCGTATTCGCTGATTACAACAAATAAATCTTGGTGTATTTATACCCAGCATACAGCTGGCCATGCTAGAGGGAAACTTTAACACAAAAATCGTCCTTTTTCATCTACTCACTAGCCATACAGATTATTTTCCAAAATCCCTACACCAAAACCCCCAATCTAGCAGCCTCTTCCAGTCCGCCTGGAAGACATTATAGAATTAATCACATAAATCTACTAAACACAACATCAAGTCCCTACAGGTTGCGATATTAAACAAAACCTTCACACTAGGACCTCTCATAGAAAGCAGTTAAAATTTGTAAACCAATATCTCCTACTATGTCAGTAATAAGATTAGAATTATCAAGTTCAGCTAGCCTGGAAGAGTATCTGGGCCTCTATTCCCAAATCAGAGAACACCATTACCTCCTCCCAACAAACCCACAAGCCAGATTGTACTATACATACCTTATCTTAAACAAACCCAAGGCATACATAACTCTACAAATTTTATACGCCAAACTTTTACAGAAGAACTTTTACACGTGAACCCATTAAAGGTTACACATCTATTAAAATGGGAAAGGAATTGGAGTGCACACGTCCCGTGGATAGAATGGAAGAAGCTTTTATGTGGTGCGTCAAAGGCCTCCAAATGTGGTCAAATCTACGGGAGGTGCACCTGAAAATTCTTTCTATATGGTATTATACTCCAACTCATTTAGCCATAATATTCCCCGAGTAACAAAACCGGATACCGTGAGACAAGCGACCAATAAAGGATCTTTAAAACACATATATATTCTGGTCCATGCCCAGTCATCAACGATTCTGGGCGAAACCTCAATACTATGTCATAGTTACACAGACACATATTCCCTAGATAAGCACTAGCGCTATAGGACTCGGAATTGGGAAAATCCCTACAAACTAGGAAACTTGAGGACCTATCTAAGTGCCAAATTGCTCTAGCTGAGCTTGAAAAAAAACAATCTCCATCAATTCAGAAAACACCGGAAATGCTCACCCAGCATGCCATCTAAAAGAACGCCGGCTCTTCAGAAATAGAACAATAAAATCACATTATACAATGTGTGCCTGTGGTACAAGATCACTGAGTATATAACGGGAGAGAACCCACCAATAAAACATAATTAGCTTTCTCGTTACTAAAACCAGCCCGTACTTAAGGATAGAAATGGTACATAAAAGAATACACATAACCGCCAAAAATCTCTCTGAAATTATTTATATAAATGTGTATTATGTTGATTGTTTAAATCTTGATGCAAGTATATCTCATATTTTTACTCTACTGTAAACATTCCAAAATGTCCTTACATAAAAACAATTGTCATAAGGCTAATATATTTTGACAACGAGTCTATTATGAAAATTGCTATATGTATGTACTATACAATTTTGACTCAATAAACATTAAGATGAAAAGAAACAGATCATTTAAGTGAAGAACACAGTGAAGAACAAATGTGCAGATGTTTCCGTAACAACATACTGACTAAACACTTATCAGAAGACGAGCTAGTTGTCCGAACATGTTCTTCTTCACATAGTATGTGAAAAACAAAATTGTGGAGATTCTTCACACAATTGTTCTTCACATACTCAGTGTGAAACACCGTTCTGCCCACGTCGTGTCTTCGGCTAAGTTAGCAGATGTACGGGAAACAGTCTGCAATGTGTCTTCAGGGAAGAACACACTTGCAATAGTTCCATACATCTAACTTACCAAAGACATGTAGTACAGAAAGTGTTTCTTCACAAATGATGTGACAGAACACATATGTTGTGAAGAACACATTGCAGATTTTAAACGGGTCGATTCTCCTTTTGAAGTTCCATGAATATTCATGAATAAAAAAAACCGAAGAAACAGTGCTGACTTCTTATTTCTCAATAAAAGAAACACATTTTATTGAATAGCCTGGTCCCTTGAAAAAATGCTCAAGTCGTCCAATCATCATGGGGTGTCGTTTTTGAAAACGAGTCACTTCCGAGCGTCATGCGCCTGAAATCAGAATTTTACTTCCCGCTCAGGCCGACAGAGTTCACACCATCTTTTTGTGGTGCTCTTAAAATAGGGGTTGCAACCACATTTAAAAGTTAAAAAAAAACGGCGCCAGTTTGATAGTCTGACCGTCTTTTATCTATTTCTTAACTACTGACTTACGTGCCTCTGTAGCGAGCATCTCTCTGGACAGTGTTTGGTGTGTTTTGAGCAAGCGGACTATGAGTGTATCTGACATTGGTATAAGGGTGGGTGACACACTAGGTGTTTTAGAGCCGTTTTGGGCCGTTTTAGTGCGGTTTTAGATCGTAAAAAAATGCTTGCGTTTTTGACCTGTTTGATTTAAGATACTTTGCCAAACCTGTCAAAAACACATGCGTTTTTCATGATCTGAAAACGCACTAAAAACGGACCAAAAACGGCCTAAAAATGCCATGTGTGTCACCACCCTAAAGGCTAGGTGAAAGGCAGTGCCAAACACCATTACCCTGATATTGAATGTTTGTGTCTTTTGTGTGAACCTTATCCTCTGGATAATTCAGCAATATGTTTAGCCCAGAAAAAATTCCTTTAAAGGGAACCTGTCAACAGAAATTAACCTAATAAACCATCATCAGTATGTTGTCAAGACGCTGATTTAGTGTGGTGGCATCATCCAGAAAATCAACTTTGAAGTGAGTATAAATTGGCTGTATAAAGTCCAGAAGGCTGAGATTTTAACACTGAAGTCAAGCTCTCTCTTCCCCAGAAAGCCCCTTCATTGTAATTGGTGGTTCTGCACCCAGAGAAATCACCAACCAGATCTCCAGAAGTTCTGTGCATGATGTCAATCACAGGGAAGGTCGCATTCTGAGGCAGACAGAGCTTGACTTCGATGTTAAAGGACACCTGTCATCAGGTCTGTGTCACTTGTCCTGTACACCTCTACCTGTTGGAGCAACTCACCAAGGATCCCATCCCAGCCTTTATCTAGTTATTTCATACATTAATCATGTAAATCATCTATTCTTTATCATGTAAATGAGGCTGGTCACCTGGTCAGAGGCAGTGATGTCACCCCTGTTACCTCTCCCCTCTCCTCCCCTGCTCATGTCTGTGTGTAATGTATAGTAAAGCATGGCTAGTGTGTGTGCTGCATCTGCTGACATGCTGCATCCTCCTAATATACAGGTGAGAGACACAGACATCAGCTACACATGAACCTGACATGTTCTGCAGTAACATGGCTGCAGCCTGGAGCTGCTGTATCTCTCCTATACACACACACATGCACACACAGGCTGCAGGGGGCGCCAGCACCAGGAAGCACATCATTATACAGCCTCACATCATTATACAGGCTGTCAGTCATGCACTGGGGGTGTGGCTGTACCTCCCACTCATGAATAAAGTGGACAGCTTGAATATGCTAATGCTTCATTGGACATTTCATAGGTCATTTGCATACAGCTTTAGGACCTCATTGCTTAGGTTTACAGCCATGTAGAGGGACAATGAAGGGATAGAGGCAATGCTCTCTAATGGCAGTTTATGAAAATATATTCAGTTTAGGGGGGTTATTTTGCATGACAGGTTCTCTTTAAACTCTTCGCCTGCTTGACTTAATACAACCAATTTATATCTCACTTCAAAGTTGATTTTGCGGATGATGCAACTACACGCAAGACTGAGCTCAACAAGAGCGACAAATAATACACGCATTGTTGTGTCACACACTGGTGCTAAAGTCTCTGCTATACACACATATCTGGTAATCGTTTATTAGACAAAATTCTGATGGCGAGTTCCCTTTAATGCCCATGAAGTCCCATGCGTTCTAAACAATGCAGGGTACACAACAGTGGGGAGAACTTATCAGTGCACAAGAGGTTTTGGCCGGCTGAATAACTTCTACATCGAGTCCTGTCTGGTGTACAATTGCGCTATAACCTGGTGCATGCTGTAGTTCATGGACTAGACAAGGGCTTCCCCAACCCACTCCGTGCCCTGCTTCGTCCACTACCTCTTCACTGTGCACCAGGAATTGCAACTTTTTCACGGCTAGTATGCCCTACAGCAGTGATGGCGAACCTTTAAGAGGCGAGTGCCCAAACTGAACCCAAAAACCCCCATATTTATCGTGAGGTGCCAACCAAAAATTAAAGCAGTAACTTATTGCTCCCTGTTCAACAACTTTTATTTGCCTCCTGAGGACAGCAACACAGTAGAAAGATGGAAAATTTTCATAATTTTAGCTTCTTTCCAGTGTCCCTCTGTACACAGAGAATCGTGGGGCCATCAGGAGGTCCTCCAAAGATAATTCGGCCCTGTCTACTCATTCTCCCTATTTCTACAGTCCCAAGTAGCAAAGTAAGTATCAAAATATGACTGAAAGCAGCATATTTTAAGTTGTTTGGAACTGGAGGAAGATTTTTTGATTCCTGTCTGGTGTGCTGGGGCGATGGCCCGGGTGCCCACAGAAAGGGCTCTGAGTGCCACCTCTGGCACCCGTGCCATAGGTTCGCCACCACTGCCCTACAGTATCTCTATGCCCACCAAAATGACATTTCTGACTAATAAGTCTATGGGTAGTGATACCTTTTATTACCATCATGCCTTTTAATTGCAATATGAGAATGATTGGGAATAACGGAATACAGAACATTTTGTTTAGCATTGTCTCTAAGCCTCATCATGTTATTCAGAATTATTATCTGCTTTGCTACCGGCTGTAAATGTTGCAACGTCATTCATTAGACTAAGTGCTGCTTCCAATGCCAGGCCTGGCACAGGACGTCTATTCTACTGTCTGAAGGGCAGCCGCGGAAGCAAATTGCTACTATATGCTAATGTTATTTTTATAATGCAGGTTCGGGCTCTATAAATCATACAGAATAGATTTCCTATGTTTCTTTATGTATGTATGCTTTTTTTTATCCATTCTTATTTTATGTCATCTGATGACACAGACATTTCACTGTACGAGTTCCATTTAACTTTTCAGTGTCAGGCTGATAAAGTGTTATTGATAACTTCCTAATATTTTCGGGGGATAGATTCCTCGTAAGTGGAATTTTAAATTTGCTTTGTATTGACATAATGTGTGATACAATATGGGACCCCAAAATGTGATAATTTTTAAAATAAAAGTCTACACAAAATAGCAAAAAATTCCATTTTTTTTAACTTCCATACTCCAGATTTCATGTTTCCAACAGATGCCATGGCATAATCCGTCTTTGGCACTTTCAGCCAAATGATAGGAATGGGAATAGGAATGTATATAGGATATATAGGTATAAAATACAGAACCTGAATATTGTGAATACCAGTCTGTCAGAAAAATCTAATTTATTAGTTACTCCAGACATTAGGAAAATGTTACCCTACCTGAAACAGTCAGTGTGCCAGTCTGAGTCCAGGGCCTGAAGGTAACGTCCATCGTAGATACTTTGTCCACAACTGGCACACACTGGCAATTCATTACCTTAAGAAGGAGAAGAAAAGTGTGTAAACAAAAAGCCTGCAAGGGTACATTTTTAATCAATTGAAAAAATCCCAATAATATGTGACTTTTAGTATGGTGTTAAAAAGGGGTATGATTTGGAGAAAGAGGTGATGTCATGTGAGAGGCTTGAATTCACGCCTCCTTTGTGATAGATACATCCCTCTCCCATATTGGAGAGGAAGGTGACGTCACACAGGAGGTGTGAATAATTAACAGCCTGGAGCGCCGGACATTGTGCATGGTGCTCTGTAACTGCTTTTTCTAACTCTTTTTTTCAGCGATTCCGGTGTGTCAATATTAAAGGGAACATCATTTTTCAAAATGTAGCTAATGGCAGGTTCCCATAGATACCAACTGTTCCCCTCTGATTCCCATATATTCAACTTTATAATTTTACCTAGTATCCAAGGATGTCTATATCGAGTCGATGATGGGCTTGGCCTCCTGGGGCTGAATCCAGCAGCTCATCCCTTTGCTTTCTCTGCATACAGCAGTAATGTCATGTGACCAGGATGACATCATCACAAGTCCTTTGGCCTCCTATCATTAGCAAACTGTACAACAAGCATATATGTCATGAAATGACAGCACATCATATCACATGAAATCACAGCAGCCTGCATAGAGAGGTGTAGAAGTCCATACATGCATGCTGTGATTTTCTTATGTGGTCAGATATGTGCATGGGGTACTATATATCCCTAGATACCAGGCAAGTTTATAACTCTGATTTTATGGGGATGTGAGCTAAAAAAAAGGGGGTCAGACAGTTGCTAGGGATCTATAGGAACCTGCTACTAGCTGTATATGTGAAAAATGTGGTGACAGATTCCCCTTAAAGAAGACAAGCGCATGGATCAAGGATAAAGGACGATAGGTTAGTATGTTTAGTTTCATTTTACTTTATTTTAGTGGTTGGTTTCCTTTAAACCTGTGGTCACAATGACATTGTCATTGTTGGTTACAGTCGGCCTTTGGAGAAGGGTTGGTGGAGGTTAAGGAAGCCCCAATAACATGAATTGACCGTTTCACTAATATGAAACAATCACGCAACTACTGTACGTTGTGCACCCACAGTTTAGTCAGTTTAGTCATACAGTAATCAGAGAACCTACGACAAAGATTGGAAAGGAGCAGGTCCCCCCCCCACCCTTGGGAAACATGTGACCTTTTCAAATATATGAATAACTCCTCACACTCGGGATTGGCTGTAGAGGAGCAGGGGGCGTCGCTAAGCCCACTGATGGGTGTTTTCATATATTTGAAAAGGTCACATGGAGTAGCTGTTCCCCAAGGGGGGGGGCACTGCTCCTTTGCAGCCCCTCCCATTTGGCAACTGCCTAGTCACACAGCAGATGCTAATGAAAGGTACAATATAACATATCTTTTTTTCTGTAAAACCAATTTTTAATACAAAAACCCTTTGGCAGTGTATGTACTATGCTCTGTGGGGACTGGGGAAGTGCTAAAAATGGGGCTCCTGGTGACAGGTTCCCTTTAAACATGAAAATATATACAGCATCCACCCGTTCCTCTTCCTCAGGTTCAGCTACAGGTGCAGAGTGTGCATGTACAGGCAGTTCTGGGTTACAAACAAGGTTCTTTATGTTTGTTCTTAAGTTGAATTTGTATGTAATTAGGAACAGGTATATTTTATAATTGTAACTCCAGAAATGGTTTTTTGTCCCTGTGAATACTGGATTTTTTTCTGTCATGGCTACACAGATTATCAATAGGACTTCATTATAGACACCTTACAGCTGCCCAAATTAAACATCCAGAGAGCTTCACCAGAGGTCACAGAGGGCAGAGAGATCCGTCTGCAGCTAGGGGTCATCTGTAAGTTGGGTGTTCTTAAGTCAGGGAACGCCAGTACTTCTGAAATTGTTTTGAGTGGGTTTTCCCAATTACAACAATTATTCCTCTATCCACAACAATAAATATTCAACTCCTGGAGGTCATGGCAACACCCAACACCCCAAGAACAGAGTTCCCCAAAATGTTCTGCTTCAATCACTTGCCTCCCTTCATCCTCCTATTGTTCTGTGTCACAGCACCCAGTGGAAATGATAATAGTCATTGCAGGTCACATATTCTCTTACACGGGAACGGTGATGCATAAAACATTTGTAATTAAATTATACCGGGAACTTTTCTCGGAGCTCAGTTTTTCTTGACAAGATTAATGGGATACGTTTAGGGCCTCCTAGTCCGTTGGTCCCAAGGTTGTCATTGTGACCCTTTCTATTTCTATAATCTATGACTATAATTGTTACATGCTGTTCTCCAAAGACAAGAACGGATGTAGGTCCTTAACATGTTGTCCTGTGACTAGGCGAATAGGCATTGTGATTATTATCCCCCTTACGCCAGCTCAATGGCAAGGGGGCGCAGCCGGCGGCGGTGTGTGCCAGCGTTCCTGCCCCGAACCTGTGCCCTACGTAGACCGTGTAAACATTCACGTGGTTTGTGCACAGAGCTATGGCAGCCACCTGCAGGATACATCTGGAGGCCTGAGCTTCTAGATGTATGCAATGGCGTTGGAGGGACGAGGCTTCCATCATACATCGGCACACAAGCGTAGAATAAATCCCCCCATGGAGATAAGTGAATCTCTAGCTTTCGCTGAGTTTTCAAAAGATTTGTTTCAAGTCCAAACTAGTATTGACGACTATCATTTCTGCTATCAGGAGCACATAGGGGGAGATTTATCATCAGGTTTCTGAGGTAAAACTGTTGCCCATGGAAACCAATCAGAGCTCAGCTTTAATTTTATAAACAGCTGTGGGAAAATGGAAGCTGAATCCTGATTGGTTGCCATGGGACACTAGAATAGTTCTGCTCTAAGAGACTTATGATAAATCTACCCCATAGAATCCATTCTGACCAATGCATAGGATACTGAATAATGCTGCAAACTACATAATAATACAGCAAAAACCTACTACATAATAAAACAGCATAAAGTTAGTACATAATAATACAGAGTAACACAACTATACACTAAAACAGTGAAAAACTACTATATAATAATACAGCATAAAGCTGCTGCATAATAACACGGAGTAAAGCTACTATATCTAGAGGTGGATATCGTCGGCTGTAGAGGTTTATGGTCACAATGATATCTATAAAACACAAGCCCTAGTTGTGTACACAGCCCCTGCAGACATGTACAGTGGACAGGGACATCCTCCAGGTCCCCAGGCCTCGGCCGTCATCTGCATGCTCATCACTATGCTTTCTTGCAGGGGATCAATGCTTTTTATGTGAGCTTTCATTTATCATCCATCAACTTGTCAATCGATGAAACAGAATTAACTATAAAATGAAAACTATATGAATAACAAACACAGAAAATAAACTCTAGGTACTATAAACCACATAAGCCTTCACAGGGGAGGTAGGTTTCATCTACTTAATATTTTTAAGGTGTAACGGCTTCCAGTGATTAGAAACAATTTCCTTGGTATCGAACATTTTTGGATTGGATTTGGGAGGAATTTTTTTTCTATAATTGACATGTTAAAAGATAACTAAGTGCACGCTGGTTTTTTTGTGTCAGACCCATCACACGCTTATCTTTCTGACAAGTAATCCCTTTATCTTCAACAAAACAAGGACCCCTTGTCACTATAATCCCCTCACAATACCAGGGTTTGGGAGTAAAACCAGGTTCATAGATTAGGGATAGCCTTCACTGTGTGTCCGTGGTTCCTATTAAGTTGGTCGATGTTTGTCAAGAGCTGATCAATGAAGATACAACTCGATAATCTGCATTTTCTGCCCTGACTGGTGCAGACTACATAGAGACGGTACCAAGGCACAGCCATGTGCACACTGAACATTGAAGTATCTTTCCTACTACATGAAGTAGTATTTATCTGTCATGTGTAGTAAAGGGAATCTAATGAAGCTAATGAAATATTCACAAAGCACTATTCTAGCTCTAAAAAATGCATACTTCCTATTCCCAGAAAATCATCTTTGTAAGGCTACTTGGCACCCTGCCAGAAGGAGGAGTTAGTCACAAGGGGTGTAGCTTATGCATCAGAGTCAGCCCACTTCTCCCGCATATGCCTCATTTCCCCCTCTCTTTGGCCGACATCATCCTCTGCTAATGTTGAATCCCAGCGTCTACACACTCACAGCTCAATACAAAAATAGTCGAGAGCGAAGGGATATGGGCATTGCATTGCTCTTCTGTTTTTAAATTTCTCCTTTGCTATGTGCCTATGGACTGTTTGTTAATTATGTATTTACTATGATCAATAAAGACTATATTTCTTATATATAGCTTACATTCTTCTTTAAACCTTCATGTATACTGTGTGATACACACTCACAGCTCAGCATCAGTCATTCACAGAGTGGATTTGCTCAATGCGCATGTGCAGATTTACAAAGTGAGGGAACCTGTCATTAGGTTTGTAGTCATTTGGGAGCATTTTTCATTTATTACTTTTTCATGTTGTACAATGGCGCATCGTAACAATTTTACAAAATATTTATTGGGTTCTTTAAGGGACTCTGAAAGTGCAGATCTCTTTTTTTGCAGAATATCTGCATAATTTTAATAAGACACAATTGCTAAACGTGTTGGTATCATAAAAGGCATGTGGGAAAATCCCTTCAATTCTTCAGCAAACCAAATGTATAACTATATACAGTACTTCCAAATTGTTACTGTTCCAGTATGACTATGCACCAGTGCACCAGAATAGGTCCATGGGGTAATGAATCTTTTGGTGGAAGAACTTGACTCGCCCACACAGAGCCCTGACCTTACTCCCACTGAACATTTTCTGGACTAACTACAACATCAATGTCTGACCGGATGAATGGACAAAAATCCCACAGGCACTGTGCAATCTAGTAGAAGCCTTCCCAGACATTATTACTTCAGCTTATTTTAGCTGTAAGGGGGGAAACTAACTGAATGATTGTCTATGCACTAAACTGGGATGTCCTGTAGGAATAATGTGCGAGTGTCTCAATACTATTGTCCATATAGTGGGAAATATTATACTAAGAAATGCCTAATTAAATGTAAAGGACCATACAGTGAGTACGGAAAGTACTCAGACCCCTTTACATTTTTTACTCTTTCTTTCATTGCAACCAATTGGTAAGTTATCTTTTTTTTGCTCATTAATGTGACAATCTTCCCCCATCTTGACAGAAAAAAACTGAAATGTAGATATTTTTGCTAATTCATTAAAGAAGAAAAACTGAAATATCACATGGTCATAAGTATTCAGCCCTTTGCTCAGTATTGAGTAGAAGCAGCTTTGGAGAAGTTTTTCACACCTGGATTTGGGATCCTCTGTCATTCTTCCTTGCAGGTCCTCTCCAGTTCCCTCAGGTTGGATGGTGAACATTGGTGGAAGCCATTTTCAAGTCTCACCAGAGATGCTCAGTTGGGTTTAGGTCCGGGCTCTGTCTGGGCCAGTCAGGAATGGTCACAGAGTTGCTCTGAAGCCACTGCTTTGTTATTTTAGCTGTGTGCTTAGGTGAACCTAGTCTGCGGTCCAGAGCACTCTGGAAGAGGTTTTCATCTAGGATATCTCTGTACTTGGCAGCTTTCATCTTTCCTTTGGTTGCAAACAGTTATCCTGTCCCTGTCCCATAGCCTGATGCTGCCACCACCGTGTGTCACTGTTGGGATTGTATTTGGCAGGTGATGAGCAGCGCCTGGTTTCTCCACACATACTGCTTAGAATTAACACCAAATAGTTCAATCTTCGTCTCATTCGACCAGAGAATCTTATTTCTCATAGTCTTGGAGTCCTTCATGTTTTTTTTTGCAAGCTATACTCGGCTTTCATATGTCTTGTACTGGCACACTCTGCCATGAAGCCCCGATTGGTGGAGGTTGCAGTGATAGTTGACTTTACCTCTCTCACCAAGGCTCTTCTCCCACAATTACTTAGTATGGCTGGACAGCCAGGTCCAAGAGTTGTGGTTGTTCATTTAAGAATCATGGAGACCACTGTGCTCCTAGGAACCTTCAGTGCTGCAGAAATTCTCTTGTAACCTTTCGACAGATGTGTGCCTTGATCCAATCCTGTCTGTGAGCTCCTTGGGCAGTTCCTTTGACCTCGTATTTCTCTTCCACTGTCCAAGCAGCCTTATTAAACACAGCTGAAATCCAACAAAGAAGTAGAACCATCTCAAGTAGGATCAAAAGGAAATGGACAGCAAAAGGCCTGAATACCTATTACCATTTGATATTTCAGTTTTTCTTGTTTAATAAAATCGCTTCATTTCAGTTTTTTCCTGTCTAGATGGGGTACAGAGTACATCTACTGATGGTAGATGTGCCCTACTAAGAAGTTGTCGTCCCTCAGGACTTCTTATAAATCTATAAGACAAGGCGCTCTGAGGTGCTCTGGTTACATAGCCGAAGCACCACAGACTAATTAGCATCATTTTTATAACTCTATAATGCCACAATCACAGCCTATAGAGTTATAATAAAGGAAGTCCTGAGGTTCTTAGTAGGACATGTCTATCATCAGTAAAACTAATGCCCTTTAAGTGTCCCAAATTGCCCTGACAGATTCCCTTTCAATAAAAGGGATGCCCCCTCTAAGGGATTAACACTACCATTGTCACACAGTTCCCCTTTCCTTTGAGCTGGTGAATAGATGAAGACACATTGTAGCAGCAAAGACTTTGCTGTAGGGAACTTGTCATCTACGATCATTGTCATATGAATATGTCTACAGCACGTTTAGTTCTGGGAAGATAGACTGCAAGCTCTTGTGATCAGGGCCCTCACTCCTATTGTTCCATAGGACTGTTTGTACTCTCTAATGTAAAATTATATTTGTATATGTCCCCTATGATTTGTAAAGCGCTACATGTACGGCGCTAATATAAATAATGATTATTATTATTAAGATATTCTCTATCATCATTTGTATTGAGCATTGCATTGTATGGTCTGTGGAGCAGGATTTTTCCTTTTGCAAGTTTTCAGTGAACAAACGTCATACAGTACTTTCCAACAAACCCCAAATATCCAGGAGTCTCCCAGAAAAATAAAACGTCTAATAACATAGCAAACATAGATGGAAAATCGGACGTGTATGTGTGAGGCTGTATGGGTCAAGGTGACTGTCCATAGGACATAACAAACATTCTTGTATCGTTATATAAAAAATACTATGCTGTCATTTGCAATGCCCTGAACATTTCTGTATTTATTGTTATGTACAGTTCACACATTTATCTATATGCAATGCCTCATCCTCATCTGTTTCTAGGATGCACCATAGCGATGGCTGACGTTACACCAATCCCCCATCCTATGCATTGTATGTACAGTACCTCGCAGATGCTCTTACAGTAATGATCCCTCGCTTCAGCCATCTGTCACCATTCATTACCAAAAACATCTGCCAAGACCCACTGTACCAGTACCATGCACTCCAGACATATGCACAGCACCTACTGTACCACCATGTAATATTGATTGTCATCTGTCACACCCCACACACATGTCATATTCAACTTATTATTGTATACAACTCCACAAAATATCAGCATTATGCTATATACTGGTGTATACTAATGCTTCTCAGATGAAGCGCCCCCTTGTGGTCAGTGAGGTGCTGTACAGCTGGGGAGGCAGCAATTATCAGCTGCTCAGGGTGTTCTATGGCTCCAGCAACAACAGACCAGCCGCCAAAAGTTTCACACAACTCTTCATTATACTTTATAGCAGCTTATCTCTATGTAATGGCAGCTTAGATACAGCATCTCCTCTCTATGTAAGGTAGATGCCTATATGATGGCAGGCATCTTAGATACAGCATCTCCTTTCTATGTAAGGTGAATGCCTATATGATGACAGACAGCTTAGATACAGCATTCTCTCTCTATGTAAGGCAGATGCCTATTTGATGGCAGCTTATATACAGCATCTCCTCTATGTAAGGTGGATGCCTGTATGATGGCAGCTTAGATACAGCATCTCCTCTCTATGTAAGGTGGATACCTATATGATGGCAGGTAGCTTAGATACAGCATCTCATCTCTATGTAAGGTGGATACCAGGGGCATAACTACAGCGACAGCAGCCATAGCAGCCGCTATGGGGCCCCCAGTGTCAGGGGGCCCCGTCATCTGACCTGACACAATGACAAATGGAGGATGTGCACCAATATATCTATATTGTACTGCACATGCCCCGCATAATATGTATATAACATATACTGTGATGTATATATGGTGTCTGCATACACTGTATGTGAGTATGTTGCATATGGCACTGTATGGATGTGTATATGCACATGGGTGTATTTATATGTGATTGTAACTCGCATGTGTCAGTATACTAATATGTATATTATTTAAGTGGGAAAGGGGGCCCATGCAGTAGCCTGCTAGGGGGCCCTGTCTCTCCTAGTTACGCCACTGGTGGATACCTATATGATGGCAGGCAGCTTACATACAGCACCTCATCTCTTTGTAAGGTGGAGGCCTATCCTCATAGACTGTAAGCTCTTGTAATCAGGGACCTCACTTCTATTATTCTATATGACTGTTTGTACTCTGTAATGTAATATTAAATTTGTATATGTCCGCTATGATTTGTTAAGTGCTATGGAATTTGATGGTGTTGTATGAATAAATATTTTTATTATATGATGGCAGCTTAGATACAGCAGCTTAGCTCTATGTAAGGTAGATGCCTATATGATAGCAGCTTAGATACAGAATCTCATCTCTATGTAAAGTGAATGTCTTTACGATGTCAGCTTAGATACAGCAGCTTGGCCCTTTGTAAGGTAGACAGCACTATAATATTGTATATTGAGCACATACAAACATAAAAGCCATGGAAAGTTGCCATGTCTGGTCAAGGTTACCTTTGCTCTCTGTGCTGACTCTCTCATGACCTCTTTGCCAATTCTGAGAGTTGTTGTGGGCGTCCCTCTCTTGGGAAATTTAAAATGGAAAGAACAAGGAACAAGGTACCACAACAAATCTCCCAAGAGAGGGACACCCACAACAACTCTCAGGATGGGCATAGAGGACATGAGAGATTCAGCACGGAGAGCAAAGGTAACCTGGATGGAGAAGCCGATCTCAAGCAGAAACTGGAGTATTGAGCAGTAACCTCCATATGGAAGAGTAGTCAGACTTACTTTACTAGGCGCGGGACTCCCCAAATGTATGAAGGAAGGTGCTGGGTCAGATGAGACATAAACTGTACTTTTCATCCACCAAGGAAAACGTCTGGCACAAAACCAACACATCTCATCACCGAAAGAACACCGGCCCCATAGTGATGGTGGTAGCAGACTCATACCCAGGAAATGTTTTTCGGCAGTTTTGGTCTGTCTGTGATGAGAGGGTGTTACAGTGTCGGTGCTGCTGCTGGGGTGGCACCCTGCCAGGGAAGGGAATGGGAAGGGAATTCCAGTGTCCTTAAAAACTTCCATAGTGCTTAACTGAATATCCATTAACATCCATAAAATGATGTGGTGGTACAACAAATGGGGTGAAGGCTAGAATTGAGGAGGAAATGCGACCTTTTAACATATTACAAACTAACAATAACTTATGTGCCAAGCAATTGTATGTTTATGTGTATTGTATATACTTATGTGTATGTTTATGTGTATAGTATATACTTACTGTATGTGTATGTTTATTTGTATGTTTGTGTATGGTAGTATGGTATACACTTATGTGTATGTTTATATTTATTTGTATGTTTCTGTATGGTATATACTAATGTGTATGTTTATTTGTATGTTTGTGTATGGTATATACTTATGTGTCTGTTTATGGTGTATGCTTATGTGTATGGTATATGCTAATGTGTAGGCCGCATGCTTATGTGTATGGTGTATGTTTATGTGTCCTCGTGTGGCTGTGGCATCTGAACCATTTCTGACTGAGAATGTTCCTAATGTTCGTGCCTTTAATGATGCCCTTACAAAGTACTAACTTTAGGGGGGCTGTGAATACCGTAGTTATGCCCACTGAGGTTTTCTGTTATTATGTGCTATTTTATGTTTGCTTTACAATTAGTTTTCGGCATGTTCTTTGCATGATATGAGATAAACCCTCAAAAATCCAGTTTCATTTCAGGTAGGAAAACATGAAAACGCCAAGGGGGGTGAATACTTTCACGAGCCATTGTTACTAAATCTTTCCAGTTCATTGTAGCATAAACCACAGTCCTTCACCTGTAGTCAGACCGACAGCACCCTTCACCCACACCCACGCTACCTGCCAGTCACTAGTTTATACAGCGCTCCTCTGTGCTATCATAGCAAACCTGTAGTAATACTATGTACTGTATGTCACATTATAATCACACCAGTGTACTGTATGTAGCATGTATGCCACACTATAATAACTATAGTGTACTGTATGTAGCATGTATGTCACATTATAATCACACCAGTGTACTGTATGTAGCATGTATGTCACATTATAATCACACCAGTGTACTGTATGTAGCATGTTTGTCACACTATAATAACTACAGTGTACTGTATGTAGCATGTATACCACACTATAATAACTATAGTGTACTGTATGTAGCATGTATGTCAGACTATAATAACTATAGTGCATTGTATGTACCCCATGTCCCATTATAATCACACCTGTGCACTGTATGTACTGTATGTCACACTATAACTATAGTGCACTGTATGTACCATATGTCACATTATAATCACACCAGTGCACCGTATGTACTGTATGTCACACTATAGTGATAACTATAATGTACTGTATGAGTAGCTGACTGATGTACCTGTAATAACTATACTGTACATACCATGTACTGCTATGTACCATAGTAGTCCCATTATAATCACACCACAGTGCACACGTCTGTTACGTATGTCACACTTAAGATAGTGATCCGTATTGTAGCATGTACTGTCACACACTGTGATAACTATAAAGTACGTATAGCATGTACTTATGTAACTGTACTAACTATAGTACATACCATTACTGTATGTACCATGCGTCCCATTATAATCACACCAGTGCACACCGTATGTAGTAGTGTCAACTATATACTATAGTGTACTGTATGTACCATAGTGTCACATGTAATCACACCAGTGCTACTGTATGTACCGTATGTCCACACTAATAACTAAGTGTACTTGTTTGTAGCAATTATGTTGTCACTCTCGTGATAACTATACATGTACTGTATGTACGCATGTTACTGTATTATAACTGTAACTAACTATACTGTACATACCATGTAACTGATGTACATGCATTAATTACACCAGATGTACTGTTAATGTCAGCCCTCGTCAGCACATCCCACCTAAAAGTCTGCCAACACCCCAAACATCTATAACACTGAACAGTATAACAAAACCACATCTGACCATCATCCGCAGCAAGACTAGAACATCGCCCCCCTCATCACAACTTCACGCACCAGTACCATATACCTGCGCCACCATTCAGCACCAACCACGTGCAACCCATTTCGCACAACACACTGCACCAATCCAGCCCCAAACACTGCACCCATCCAGACCCACTGTGCACATTAACTCTTCATGTCCAACCTTTGTCGGCCTCATACTTCCCTGGGTAACTTCCATACATCAATTTTTAGAACAAATCTAAACACTCATACATATATACAGGTATAGTCAACACATTCAGGATTTAAGAGATTTTACTACTACCTTCTAGGCTTTTTAATTACCTCAGTCTACAGCCAGTTATGTTACAATACAGGGATAATGCAGTCAGTGATGTCCCAATACAGGGAAAATACAGCCAGTGATGTTACAATAAAGGGAGAATACAGCCAGTTATGTTACAATACAGGGATAATTCAGTCAGTGATGTCACAGTACAGGGAGAATACAGCCAGTGATGTCACAGTACAGAGATAATGCAGCCAGCGATGTCACAGTACAGGGAGAATACAGCCAGTGATGTCACAGTAGAGGTTTTTTGAAAAGTTAAAAAGGTTTACACACAGCAAACTAGCAAAATAACTTCACAAATGTCTGCTTTATGTTGCCTTAGGTGATTTTTCCTTTCTTCAAAAAAAAGTCAAAATCCTACTTTTATGGACCCCGCTAGCATTCAAGTCACTTTAGAGGCCTATATAATAGTAAAACCCAATAAATGGAACAAATGCACAATTTTTTTTTTTGGCTAAATCGAATGTATTCTTTTCCAAAAATTTACACATTCTCAGTCTATAAATACCAAAAAAATGCACAATGTTCATACCCCAATTGCTCCAGAATGTCAATACTCATATGTGGTTGGAACCGCTGTAGATTACTCAAAAACTGTTGAAATGCAAAATAACCAGTAAGTTGGTTAAAACTCAACAAATATTTATTAAATGAAACGGTAAACAAACATCTTTTACAAATTGTGGGTAGTGTCAATGACAAAGCAACAACAAGTGTGCTAATGTGATTATATTCCTCCATTCCGCATGCTGAGGCATAACTTTCTACGTAGGCACATGGACAAAATAGTAGATACAGTTACAGCATTAAAATAAATTCATAATGGCCACAAACCCTTTTTTACAAAAAAAAAATTCGTTGATGCAATATTTGGAAGGAGGCCCCTATGGAGGCCAAATTTCTCCATCCCATAAGAACAAGGGGGGGGGCAGACCCACATCAGTAGCCCCTTACAAGCTGGTCAAACACGACTGTAACAACGTGCAAGATTTGCAAGAGGTGCAAGCTCTATGGAAGGCAGGGTGGGACACAAATGAGAGTGTTTTATTAAATGTAAGCCTGAGCGCCTCTGGGCTTAATAGATCATTAAACCGTCTATTCCAACAAAATCAGTAAGTAAATAAGAAAGACCAGTTACAGGTTACAGGAGCTCAGACTAGGCAGTTAAGGAAGTCTACCATCAACTGATGCTAGATTTTACAGTTTTTGCATTACCACATTTTGAGAGCCAGAATTTTTTAATTTTCAGTAAATTAGCTGTAGGAGTGGTTTTTTTTCCGACACCAGTTTTTTTGTTACGAACCATTCTGGTTACATGTAACTATCATTCACTTTTGTAACTCTTTGCTGCACCAACAATTGACAAAAAACTGGTTTTTTCTTTTTAATGATAGTATCAATTATTACCTTTATTCTACGGGTCAGAGATTACAGTCCACCCACTACAGGCGGTCTATCTATTCAGGGAAACCCGACTCTTACAGGACCAACCCATAGTTACAGACAGACCCCTCTGCCTCTGGTTACTATAGTCCCCGGACTGCACTGTAGCTGTAAGGTGTCGTAATGAAGCTTAATGATTAATCCTTGGTCCCATGACGCAAAAAATGTTTTTTAAAACTCCAAATGTAATTAGGGCCAAATTTTTTTTGTCTGGATCTACAGTTATAAAATATACGGTTTGACGTACATACAAATTCAGCTAAGAAACAAAACTCCGGACCTATCTTGTACGTAACCCGGTGACTGCCTGTATTTAGTCTTTTTCTGTTTTTTTCAACAAATCAACACTTACAAATAATTTGGGGGTGTCTCATTGCATATTTAATTTTTGTGTCGGTGTTGCTTGGTTCCAGAGTCAGTTAACTATTTGATGGTAATAATTTTCGGATATTTATAGTTCATTAATATTTTCATACTTAAACTAAAGGGTTAAAGGTAGAAAAAGGTCAGTGTTAAAATGTTTAAAATGTAACAAATTGCTCTAGCAGTTTACTGTCAATTGAAAAAAAATGAAAAATTTAACGGGACCACCCCTTTTTTATAAACACATATAAAAATAAACAAATAAAAACATAAACATTCTAACTAGCCTCACAATTTTGAAGGTGGGGAGTTAAAAAACAGAAATGCAAAAAAAAAGTCTCTGTACGAGTTAGGACAATACTTCGTTTTTTATTTTTGTTTTTCACTCCCCCTTTAAAATTACCATAACTCTGATTATCCGCCACGGAGCGCAGAGTGGACTTAGCGTCAGTGCGGAAATATCCGCCAGGCGTTATGCCGGCTTGGGTCTGATCAGAGCCCAAAACCGGCATAGGAAAAAGGGGGTGGGCTGTAAACTAATAGAGTTTGTCTACGATCGAGGGTGATTAACCCGTTTTAAATGCGCGATTTCAGCGTGACGCGGCATCTAACAGACTGGGGGGTCTTTCCCCACGACCGGCCCCCCGAACCGTTTTTGAGGGGGCGCCGTCGTTGCTATAGCAACTTGGGGTCGATTCTAAATCTAACCACAACACCCCACTATATAGTATCACATAATAGGCGTTAAACAACCCGTAGATAAATGTAAATCAGTATTGAACCTTCAGTGATTAGTTGTTCCTTGAATGGTTCTCTATCGGCATGAAACATTGCTTCTACTTTTTATACATTTGCAAAAATATTAAAGTCACATCTCACTGTGGGTATGAGGAGTAGTGGATGATTTACACAGGCCTCCACGTATCACATGTGAAGAATAAATGCCAGTTTGTGGGTATTGTACACAACATTTTTATCAGTGTAAATCACGTTTAATCTAATATTGGTTATATACAGATTTGGTTGCAGAACAGCCAGTATACATCAACATAATTCGAGACCCAGTCATAGATTCTTTCCAATTATTTTCCGGCGAGTTTGGGAGATGGAGGGGAGGAGAACAGAATCAAATGATCCGCCACTCCAGGCATGAAAGAAGAGGAAGGGACTTGGAAAGGCTTGGCATAAATTGCATGTTGTAGTAGATATATGTAAATATAAGGGGCACAAAACATCAGTAGAATCGAATAGACATCGATACACCCTATTAAAGTGCAGATTCCTCTTGGATTTTGATCTGGATATGGGTTCACCAGCCATTATAGGAGGGGTTCCACTTCCACTGGGACCAAAGTATCAAGGGTTTTAGACATCTTACATACATATTTGTGAAGTGTTCCCCAAGCTGTTTGTTCTCGTGTTCTCATGAAAAGACAACAAGTAGTGATTTATTATATATACACATTGGATTGTCACATGTGGGGATAAAAAAACCCCAATACATGAAATTGGGAAGCCCATTGGGGCGATTTTTTTAATTAACCATTTGTTCACATATGATCTTTCTATAAAAGGGAATCTATAATAATTTGACTACTACAACTTGCAGAGACAGTGTTGGGTAACAGCCTGGAGAACGGGTACATACCTCCTGTTGAGGTTAGTAGCAGAAGCATGAAAAAATGCATTTATGTTTTCAGGTTGTAGATGGACTTGAGACCTATTGTGCTGGTTGTCAGATCTGTACAGGACACGCACAGACCCCCTCTCTGCTTTAGAAACTGCTGTGCAGGCAGTGTTCGAATACCCCAACGAGTTTACAGTTATGATGTTTTCATGGTGACGAATCTGTACACTGATGTACCAAGAGCGCTCAAACTCAGCTGTAATTGGTATATGAGACATTAGCCATGATTGCTTTGTTATATCAATTTTTTCTAGAGCAAATCGAGGCTAAATCTTGAGTATAAATGGGGGTGGTCAGGCGAACAGCGGACACTGATGTCGAGATACACCAGAATCCAAAAACAAAATGGTCAAAAAAGAAAAAAGGCAGTTCCCAAGTCAAGGACCTAGCCTAATTGAACTTCTGCAACCAATGGCCAGATGCTATCCACTTTTCCACAAGACTCAATATAGTCTTCCCCCTGTATATCCGATTAACTTCTTAGTTTTCAGCCCTGTCCTCTACCTCCACCTGGTTTTAAGACTTATCTATCCATTCTAAATCATTCTCCCTATTATATTTAGTTGCAAATTATAGTAAATTGAGGTTCAGTTTTAAAACAGAGATGCCAATGGAAACAGAGGCAAACTGGCGGCGGCCTTGTAAATATAGGATAGTAGGAACTGACAGTAGTATTAGTCCACAAATAGCAGTGAGAAAGGGCATACCTGGACACGCAGTAAGGTGGCCCCCTACATAAGAATGACCCTAGTTACAACACGGACCACTGAGTTGGTATTATTTGTACTCTAGCCCAGGCACTTGACATAAGGTGTGGCATTAAGCTTTATTATTAATCCTTGGTTCTAATGAAAACATGAGAACGGCTGAGAAAGCGCCGAGTAGGCAACGCGGGCCTGTACCTTACCATGTTCAGCGTCCCACCTGTTGTGTCGCATATTGAAATAAATGAAGACATTTTTCATACAGTGGTGAGAGAGGCCTTATCTTCTTTCTTCTCCCACATCGGGATTTTACATTGATCAGTTGCGCACCATCACTGTCGTTGTGATTTCCAGACCCATTTGCCACCCTTTGAAAACAGGCGTATGTGAATCGTCTTGACGAATCGAAGGAACTCCTGCACCCAAAAACCACAAAGTGTTGAGAAGGGGTGGGGGGGGGGGGGGGACGGGATGAGCTTTTTTGTTTGTGTGTTTTCGTTTGGGTTTCGGCCCTTGTATTTCTTCTTGCTTTATTTTGACGGCTTGTTGATGAACAAAAAACAAAAAAAAAAAAAAACAAAACGGGGGGGGGGTGGGGGGGGGGGGGGGGGGTGTGGTGTGTGGGGGGGGTGGGGGTGGGGGGGGGGGGGGGGGGGGGGGGGGGGGGGGGGGGGGGGGGGGGGGGGGGGGGGGTGGGGGGGGGGGGGGGGGGGTGGGGGAGCCGGTGGACTGACTCTTTCCTTACATATTATGCTTATGGTTTTGGTATTTGAAAGTCCAGTTAGTTAACAAGATGAAAGCAATTATCTAAACTGGCGTAAAATTGCCTGGCATCACAGGCATGGCAGCTGGTCTTGGGATGTAGTAAAAGATGGGCACTTTGTGATAAATGTTCCCAACGTGCTTTAAATTACTATGGATATTTATACTTGTAGCAGCATGAATGATCTAAAAAACACAAAATACAGTGACAAGTAAATTACGCTTACTTTATTAATCATTCTTTGAAATATGCACGGACCTTGAAAAAAGGAATGAAAAAAGAATTAAAACACATTTGAAAAGAACATATTAATTACAAAGCTGACAAACATTACTGATTAGAGCAGGTTAACAAGTACAGCACATGGACCGTTCTCTCTAGTTCAAGGCTAAAGGGGTGTTTCAGGAAAACATCTACAGGAATTATGGATGGGCTCCCAGATGTTAGTACAGTTTTCAAAGATTATTTGGCTGAGAATTAAGATGTTGTATGGTACATGAATCAGAAAATGTATTACAAGAAGTCCAATGTGATTGGTTAGGGAACAATTGTCCAGGAAACAAATTTAGGAACCGGGACCTGTGTAGTGAGTCTGTAACTAGGAAGAACAATGCTAGAATTTGGGCTCATTTACAAAAGGGTGATGCTGAGCACACTTTCGTCGGATTTGCACCTTTTTCGGGAATTACTTGGCTTGGGCAGGGTTAACAGTGTTGCGCTGGGATGGTGTACGCACGTGATCATTGCTTCGGCTTCCATGCAACACAAAAATGGGAGCCTACCATCGGACGAGAGACTGATTCGGACTGAGTGTGTGATTTACGTTCAAATTATGTGCAAGACAATTGCACTTACATGCAAAGTAAAAAGATGGTAATCGGGACACCTGCGAAATATCGTGTGCACGATCTTGGTGATGGCGGACAGAGTGCATTATCATCGGACATGCACTTTCGGTGAACTCCGTCGGGACAGGTAAGTAATGTGACTAAAACTGTGTTAATGGGTGATGAGTATTACCTGTCATCCAGGTTTAATAGAGATGTTCCCTCAAGCTTTCATTGGGGGGGGCTCTGGATGCGGTCAGGGCACATCTTCTAAATATATTAGGAGGAAACCATGGATGGGGATACATACTTAGTTTTCAATGTAATGAAACTAGTATGACATAGATCTGTTTTAAACGTGAACAGGTCCACTGATAGAGCTGTATTGTAAGTTAAGACTGATGTATTATAGATAATGGCAAATACTACTATAATAATATCCATTCACAGGCTACAGCGGTATACAAAAAATTCTGGTGTCCATGAAGTTTGTCCTAAGATGGTAATCTATTAAGATTATTACTCAGCAAGGGAAACTGAGATGACATTGGCGGTGACACGGCGTTGTTGCTTGAGAAACCTTCTGTTTTTGCCTTTAGGTGACTATGGTAGGATAATATGGGGGGAATTTTGTTACTACAAGGTGGCTCATTTTTCATGTTATGCTTTAAAGAGAAACTCCAAAAACTAAATATATTTTCAAACATATTTTAGCCCCCCCCCTACTTGTCCATGTATGCAAGTATTATGTATAATAATAGTCTATAATCAGGCAGTCTAGCTTATTCATGAGGTCTGGCACAAACACCCCAGGCTTGATTGACAGCTGTATGAGATCTTCTATACACATACCATGTATAATGATGTGTTGACATGTTGGGGGTGGCTCCTCTATGTGCTTGCTGGTTTGGCAGCCACACTCCTGCAGCCTGGGTGTATAGGAGATACTCTTATAAACTGCCTGACAAGCTGTATAATGATTGTGAAATTCCTGGTGCTGCTCATCTATGTGCTTCTGGTTTCTGGGGGCCATGCCCCTGCAAACTGGGGGTGTATTAGCTACCCATACACATGGGAGACAGCCTATATAATGAGTCACTCCCCCCCTGGTGCGGCTCTTCTATTGCTTCCGGTTCGGTGCCCCCTGCAAGCTGCGTGTGTAGAGTACTCCTATACACATGGACAAGACAGCCGATAATGATTGTGCACTCCAGGTGCTGGCTCCTCTATGTGCTTCCTGGTTATGGCGGCAAGCCACCTGCAACTGTGTGCTATTTGTGGGGAAAAAATTTTACCTGTCACATGATGACAGCCTGTTAAGTCTATAAGCGAAGGGTACCTACACTCTCAATAGTGGTGCTCAAAGAATAGGATTCCAGGTCCAATGTGACCTAAGACAGATTCTTTGGACACTTGAAAGATTTCTTGAAGTTTCTTTTTATTTTGCAATGAAAAGATTTAGCCTTCACCTTATGGGACTTTAAATGACAAAAGCGCTCAGCCTCACCTAGAGCACATATTGCCTTCACTTAAATAGATCATACTGACAAAGGTCGGTGAGAAACGTGTGTGTTCCTTGATCTACTTTCTCTATTTGTCAGTAAGTAACATAAGGATAAGGCTAAGATGTTGTGAAAAAAAATCTTTTCAGCAAAATAAAAAGAAATTCAAGCAAATGAATGCAATCATATAATGATTGAACTCTTGTGTGGCTCCTTAGGTGCTATGGTTCTGGCGCCCTGCCCCGAACCGGGTGTATGAAATAATACTATACACATGGAATGACAGCCTGTTAAATGATGTGATGGAACTCCTGGTGATGCTCCTCTATGTGGTTCCTGCGTTTTGGCAGGCCATGCCCCTGCAAACCGGTGGTATTGAAATACTCCTATACAATGACTGACAGCCTGTATATGATGGTGACACTCCGGGTGTGGCTCCTCTATGTGGTTCCTGGTTCTGGCAGCACGCACGCTTGAATTGTTGTGTATGAGGGACTCCTATTACACATGGCTGCATCAGTAGCACCACTGACCCTTATACACTATTGTGTAGCTGATGCTGTGTCTCTCACAGTGTATGGGAGGACAGGCATGCCAGAGATAAAAGCAAGACACTAGCCATTGCTTTACTATATATTACACACAAGACATGAGCAGGTGGAGTCGAGTGGGAGGGCTAACATCACTTCTAGTCTCCATGTGGACCAGCCCATTACATAATAAAGAGGGAGATGAGTTACAATGATCAAGTTGAATTAATACGATAAGGCGGGATGTTGTTTAGTAAAACAAAGCCGACAAAGAGTGCAATACAAAAATGCAGCCAGCACAAATGTTGTTGTCATTTTTCATTGTATAAGGATAAAGTAAAAAATTAATTCTAGTAAGATGTATGTTATTGATTCTACCATCCGATGAAAACAGGCCCTATCATTTCAGCCTTAGGAGCCTAAAAAAATTACTTAATGTATTGAGGAAGAGTCAAGTGTAATGTGCATTTATACTGTATATATAATTTAGTCCTGATGTGTAGTCAACATGGTGATGTTTTCGTTTCATTCCTTACATAATTGGTTCTAAAGTTTGATAGCAATACTGACATCTAGTGGTTAATGCTTTGAATTGAAAGAGGTTCACTAGCCTAGTTTATTTTCGTATTTACATGCGCTGTCTAACTTTTCTTGACATTTGCCTTTGTTAGGAGGAAACATCAGTACATTGTCATAGACGGGTGGACTGGTAACGTTTGGGCATGTAGACTTAATGCCTATGGTTGAATGTTGTGCTTATTTGAGCCATGGCTATTTGCTCAGCAAGAACTTTGCCCTTTGCAAAGGCGTTCATTATAGAGCATTGAGCAGAGGAGCATTTGAACAGACAACTTATTTGGGCGTCCTCCCATAATCACGTCCTGGGCCACAGACAGGCCTTGGTTCAACTGCAAATTAGGGGCACTGTTTATAATCTGCTCAGCTCTTGCTCTATAACGTTTGCTGCATTCTACTAGGACACTATAGGCATTTTTTTATGCTCAGTGTCTCCTGTTTCCAAGATGCTGTTGCATATAGGACACTAGAAGAATAGGGAATGGGAGAATACATCTTGTGCCTAAGCAGTGAAAAGGCGCTGTAAGACATCATGACAGTGGGGAGTAGTGAGTCCTGCTATGCTAATGCGAGGCTATACACAACTCATCTCACAGTTAAGTATCTGTCCTGATATGTTGAGACCAAAAAAAAAGGAGGTGGGGTAAATTAATTAGATTTTTTTAAAAATTTGGATTGCATTCATCTGTCAGGTGTGATCATTTTGATATTTTGACTTCCATATATTTCAGGAATCAATGAATGCATTCTCGAAAATTATTGCAGAGTGGCCAATCCAAGATATTTACATAATCATATTTTTGTGGACACATCAAAATGCAGGTAATATAAGCCTAAGAACAAGTCTCATTTGTGGATATCATGATCACCTTTTATTGTTTGAGGACTTGTTGTCTGGTATAGTTTTTAAGGCAATGCTAGGAAATGTATTCGGTACACACTAGAAATTAGGATTGGACAAGCCATATTGACTGCAAATCTTTCCACTAGAATTCACCCTGCACAACTCTATTTTCATTGATGCACATGTAACTATGTTTAGTATTTAAAGGTATGCAGCCAAAATAGATTTAAAGGACATATACCATTATAGAGAGGGACTAGAAGCGAAACACAGGGGAATGTGGACTACAAAAGCTTTCTTCCATAAATGGAGAAGTTTTATTGCGAACCAATTGCGATGGAGGATGAAATGAGGGCTGCATGTATATATTACCCCACACGGTCTGTTATGCACAGAGAATCTTGAGGTACCCTGGGGGGAGTATAAGTAGGTATAGGTAAGTTTTGAGATCCTCTCAATACAGATCAATGTTATGTCAACATGCTACTATGACCAAAGTCATGTTCATCCTACACAGGTTATTTTCTTTTAAAGATCACTTTTGTATTCCGGTGAGCGTGGCAAATGCCTACTTCTGTTATAGCAGGAAAATTAAAGAAAATGTGTGGTTTGGGCAGGGAGGCTAAGGTTCCGTATACAAAGAACAAGTTATTTTCTGCACGTCATGCCTACTTTAGGAAGCATGTATGTACTTGTACAGTACCTCCCTTAGCAAATTGATATAAAAAAAAAAACATCTACATCAGTGTATTGATGGTAGACTTGTCAGACTAAGGCATCCGAGGGACTCTGTCCCCAGGCCTTCTTTTTTATAAACTCCTATACACTGTCATGCTGCATATGAGTTATAAAAATTATGCTTGGGGGATCCAGATACATCCTCGTATCGTAGTAATTACTCCCCCAGTCTAACGAAAAGTCCCGTCAGTCCACCGTTAGGGTTGTGGGGAAGTTGAAATGAAGTTGAGTTTAAAGATAGTCTTCAAAAAAACTTGATCCAGAGTGGGGCTCGTGAACTATTGGGTTGAAAATTCCACCTTAAAAATAGAAAACACAGGTAGTGGCAACAGCGAGTTCACGGACAAAAAACAACTGCTGACAAACTGAAAAAACCTCTTTACAGGATAGTATGAATTAAGTAGAGTTTTATAGCTCCTATTCTTTTGTTATTGGTAATCCATTTTTAATTGAAAAAAAACTGCTGAATTCTCAGGTTAAATTAGGGGACGATCTTCACTCTTCACAGCTTGCCTGAATACCCCTGCATAAATCTCTAAAAGTGAGTGGAAACACTTCTCTTCTAGTTACATAGATACGGGTCAATGTAAATTTTTTCCCAAACTATATAATGTCATCGTTTTGGAAAAAAAAACATCAATCTATAAAATGTCCTCTTCTTCACAAGCGTTTCTGTTCGTTTTCTCGAGTTCATGAAATGCTTCTGTTGTAAATGTAGCTGTATTGTTTTGGACAACTATACTTTATTACAAGCAATTACTCAACATGTCATTGCACCTTTAGGGATCCTGGTGAGTTGGCCTTGGAACGTGCAAAGCAAAATGTAAAGAGAAACTTCTTCTGGTTGGAATCTTGAGGAGCTTGAAGATGTACCGCTTTTGTGGATAAGGTGTTTACCTCACTCTTCAAGGATGTAATGAGCATTTACAAACCCAGGTCATATTTATTTTATTTATAATTCATGTAAATAAAGGAAAATGGACTGAAAATGCTGCCCAATGTATAGCAACATACAAAATAGATTTAAATGGCAAATGATCCAGGTTCGTCCCAAACTGGGGTCCTAACCCACACGCCCCTCTTTTTCTAGCTTCATGTGGGTGGTAGATAAAAACGGAAAAATCAGCAGGACAGAAGAAGCTCTTTAGCGTCAAGATTCATATATAAAATGGTCTTCTTAAATTAGTAATGCTGATTACACTTATAAAGTGCACTAAAACAATACATTTTATTTGTGGGCTATTGTAGAGTGGAGTAGATCTTTAAAATCCCTTCCTGCGATCGTCATACTATACCTCTAATGGGCTGATGTATTCCACACTGGAAACACTAGTTTTTATACCTGGGTGATCTCACAGACACAAAGCTCTGCCCACACAGTAATGAAGAAGCTCCGAGTACTAATTACGGGCTCCGTGCTTACAGGGAATCTGTCAGCAGTTTGGTAGCAGCGCTTGAAGAAGCTGTGTAAATTCTTAATATACAGACTGTGAAAAATCGCATTATTCCACAGTTAAAGGTGAAACCATTAATTTTTAACATCCACTATGATGACATATTTTTGCAAAAAGAAAAAATTCCAATGTGAATCTGTCCTTAGTTCGTTTTCACGCACTATATTAAGATTTGTGAACAGTACAATTACCATTCCGAGCATTTCAACAATCACACTAATTCAAAATGGGAGGGCAATTGGTGTCAGGGGTAAGGCGTCTGTTCCTCACACATGCTATACCAGACTAATTTGGGGCTCGCCTTACTCATACTCCGTTGCAGTGTTGCGAAGGACATCAACAAAAACAGGGACTCTACTGGTGCCATATTACTTTTTTCAGTAATGTGGCAGTAAAGATGTGTATCAGTTGAGATTTTAAAGCCGTTTTCAGCATATTGTTTATAATGTATAATATTATTTTCTTCTCAGAACACGAAAGCTGGAAATACTGACAGTGACAGTTTGAAAAAAACATTTCCATTCCACAACGGCCCGGCAAGTCCTTACCGCGCATTGAAATATGAATATGAGTTTTTATCACTTACATCAAAGACCAATACATTTGCTGAAGCGACAAATTGGCTTAATCACATGTTAAAACCACATCCAACCCATTGAAATTTCTATTCCAGTTCCCATCCCTATGGAAACAGAGGCACCCATAGAAGATGAGGAGGAAGGAGAAGATGATTACGTGGGTAGAGAGGACATTACAAGATTTGCTACCCAGGTTGTAGCATCAACAACTATGAGTTAGGTCCATTTCTTAAGCTTTTTTTATTATTAAAAAAATACTTAAGGAACATGGTTATGCTGAACTGCATTAACATTTCCCAATGTTGGGTATTAGGGAAATCTTGTGCCGATTTTGCGGGGTCTGGGTTACTTAGATTTTTTAGGTTCAGTGAGATTGATAGAGTGTGAGTGTTGCGCATGGAGTTATAGCACAAGGACTTGAGCTTTTGCCAGTATTTCAAAAAAAGTTTATTAATGCTATAAAGCATTTACAGAATGAGAAGGTGAGGAAAGGTAAGTGTGACGTACTCAGCCTTTATCTGTATTAGTTTTGCACTTAAGTGTAGCCAGCAAGCCAATGCGCTCAGCACACCTATATAGATAGGGGAGCTTTGTATTACTTCTTTTCTGATGTCAAGGGGTAGATAGACTAAACAGAGAAGAAACAACATTGGCAGGGGCCGTGATTGGCTCCTGATTTTTGCTGCTTTTGTGAGGCAGGATCTGAGAGAAAGCTCTGAATATTGAAACACAGAGGTTTACAAACCATTTTCGAGGCGGACTTTCTGTCACTAAACTGTCTTGATAGGTATAACATACACATGTAGTTCCCAAACATGAAAGTATCGGCAATAAGTGCAAAAAAGAGATCATAACCATGAGGAAACGAGGTCATCAGCTAACTTCAATGTTTGAATAACAAAGTAGGCTATCGGTGGATTCCAATTGGAGTCGGATTTTCATAATAAAAATTGATCCAGGGAAGTGTAAAAACAATGTGGAAGGGCCAGGGGAATAATTGAGATCCGCTTCCCTTCTCTTATGTTATTGGTCATATTCAGTAGGTTTGCTTTATTACGTCTTCCTCATCCAGGTGAAGCATGGATCTAATATGATTGTCACAGAACCATGTGTTTGGTCCCTTAGGACAGGACTCAGTAGTAGAGGAGTTGTAAATTAAAATTCAAGCCCTGGTGCATAGAGCAAAGGCAGTGTATGATAGGCATTGCTGAGCCATAATGTGTGGATTACATTTTATTTTCATTAAATTCCATAAAAGGTGATAAATTGTTAAACACACTTTTACAGTATCCCAAAAATGTTGTAATGTCATTTTTTTTCCAGAAAAAAAAAGGAATAAAGGATAATCTAGACCAGTGATGGCGACATATGGGCACGGTGCCAGCGTTGCACTCAGAGCCTTCTGTGGACACTCCCAGGCATCAGCAGGACAGAGTTCATCAAACAGGAACAAATCATTAATCTTACTGCGTCTAGGCAACTTATGAGTGCTGAGATCCGCCACTCATTTACAGCAGCACTTCATTGACTGTTTGGAACTCTTGAAATGAACAGTGAGAATGGTGTTGAAAGAACTGCCATTATCTGTGAGGCCTCATGCTGGACCACCATCTTCCTAAACAGAGAAACCCTGAAGGAGAAGCACAATGATAATCTGAATTTGCACACCTTGTCAAACTGTATTAGTGGCCCAGGTGGACGATAAGTAACGAAGTGGAGAAATGGTCGGTAGCAATAAGTAATGCTTAAAATGGCACATTGGCACATCAGAAGTAAAAAGTGGATTTGGTTGTAGTTGGGCACTTAGGTCTTTTAAAAGGTTCGCCATCACTGATCTAGACCCAATTTTTAAACAACCGGACCCATATTTACTTTCATGAAATCAGAAAGTTATTAGCGGAAACTGATGAAGTGTACAAAACTGCGCATCTTGCTTAATTGAGAAACTCCAATAACAGTTTATGATAAGATCAACAAAAGTATTTTTTTTTTGTTGGATATGGTGTGAAAAATGGCACAATGGTTGTTAAAGTATTGTATCCATAGCAGTAGTAGACTGCTTATGATTTACATTACACAAACACTTTTTGGTGGAGGGGTTCATGTACTAAAAAAAATATACAGTGATACAATAAAACAGGTAAGAGGGAAAGAGTAACTTCTAGATGCACCAGTTTGATCCTCAGTTATCAAAGCAATATTTGTTTGTATACATGTGTGTGTGTGTGTAGATAGATAGAAATATAAAAACAAATAAAAGTAGTAGTAAAATTTAAGTCAGCATTGTTGCAACTCCTTAAAGGAGGGTGCAGGGCCTAAAAGGTCTGGCTTGGTCCTCTTGTGGATTATATGATGTAAAAAGCGGGCAGATAGTTGGAACCTTGGAGAGTGCTGCCCCACTTTTATATAATTTAGAAAACATAATATATATATATTATTATATATATATATATATATATAGAGTATAGATAGTATAGATAAAACAAATATATAATATATACAAAACAAAATATTTCTTTATACATTAGAAGATAAACTGGTGCAGCTGCCAGTTTAACTCTTTCCCTCTCACCTGTTTTCTAACGGTTATCGCTTTTCAAAACTTGTTTAGTGTTTGATGGGCATTACTGATATTTTCAAACCTGCCATTATATAGAAATGTATATATGATGGTGGTTCATAGTTACCGGTGTTGGACGCAGAGGGATTCCTGAGGGAAGTTGGTGTATCATCGGGGTGCCATCTATCAAACGACGGCCAAAAAACAAATTTGCAGACGGATTAATAGGTTAGTTGGATTTGGCAAGCATTTGAGTAAGAGGGTTTTTGTGATTTGCGCTAAGATGTAAAAAGAGCAGTATCGTTCGGTATTTACTTTGTTTTGGATGGGAAAAAATGTTGAAGAGATTAAAAGACAAAGTTGGATGCGGTTGAGGTGACACTTCGCCATCTAAGACCAACAGTTAGATAGGGATTTAATGAATAAATTGGGCGAATATCCGTTTTTTGGATAAGGAGTGAACAGGAGCCGGCAGACGTGGTTACCGAGGAAATCATTCAAAAAGGTCTCCGAAGATACTCGCTGACGATGAATGGAAGTGCGCCAAAGTAGCAGAGGCCCGTAGGTGTGACGACCGGAATGGCAATTTATATTTTACCTTGATAGGTTGGCGATTGAAAAAATGGTCGAAGCAGGTTAGGAGCAATTCAAGCGAGATCCGAAAGGAGTTTTTTGCGTCGAGTGTTGTCACCGTTGATGAAACCATCATTACACACCGAACAAAAAGCATACAATCAAAAACAATGGAGTTCTCACAGTGAATCTGCTCCAAAGACGGCAAAGATGGTTCCATCGGCAGAAGAAAGTCATGGCGACGATTTTTTTACGATGGCGAACGGGGTTATCCTCCATGGCTTTGTTGGAATAGGGAAAAAAGAAAAGAACGATCACTGGACAATTTATACAGTGAGTTATTTGGAAAAACAAAAAAAGCGGGCTTCAACAAAACAATTTGAAGGAGACACGGCGCATTTAGCTAAAAAGAAGGTGCTGTTTCAACACGATAAGCACCAGCCATCATCAGGAGTTGTCGCGGCCCAAACTGCATGAATGAATTGAGTTGAATTGCTGCCGCACCCCCCGTATTCACCCAATTGGCTCCCGAGCCTTTTTCTTGTTTCCTAACATGAAGGAAATGGTAGGGGAAAAAAATCTAGCTCAAACGAGGAAAGGTCATCGCGCCGAGACAGAGGGTGGTTTGGAGGTTCAACCAAATCAATTTTTTGGAGGGGTTATAATAAAATGGAGGAATGTTGTTGCGTATTGTATCGTTCTAAAAGGGGTCCTTTATTTTAAAAAAAGGGTGTCCCCCTTTCCTTTCTAACACGGGTGGTACTTATTGTAGACCGCCCTCGGGACAAAAAAAACCCTACTGACAAAAAGTTTAAGGTATTCGGTTTGTGGATGCTGAAATTTCAAATGATCCTTTAAAGTCACCTGAACCTTACAGGTGTGAACTCAATGTGACCTCTTATGAGAATGGGGCTTTTAAAGGCAAAATGTCCGATGTTCAATTTTCATTGTCCAGCTGAATCGTCCAATAAATTTTAAAATTGAATTGGTAGTTAAAGTCATCCTCATCATGCTGTCCACATTTTGAATCATGACAAATGAGACAACACTGAAAAAGTGACAACAGTATTGCACCAGTCTGCAAAGCATAAAGAATAGGACTTTATGATCCCAAAAATGAAGAAGTGTTAAAGACACTTTTCATCGGGTCTCTGTTTACTATTCCTGCACCACTACTGTTGGAGCAGCTCATTAGGATTTCACCCAGCCTTACTACTCAATTCATACCTTGCTTGATTCTAAAATCACATTCTTTATTTATATAAATGGGTTGGTACATGGAGAGAGAAAAGGGAATTATCGCTGTTTACCCATCCCTCTCCTCCGACTGCTAATTGTCTGGGCAATGTATGTAAAGCAACACAAGGGCCTGACATGTTCGCATACCCATGTAGATGAGACACAGCATCAGCTACACAAGTAAATTGACCATTGATCTGCTACACATGGCTGCATCCTGGAGCCACCTGCATAAAGCTGGACACCTAAATATGACTGAACTCATTGGATCTCCCAGGCATTGCAGACAGCTTAGTACCTGATTGTTTAAGGTGACAGGCATTGTAGAGGGACAATGAAGAGATAGGGGGCCAATGCTACTAATGGCAGGTTATGAAAATATATTAGTTTGGGGTTAATTTGCTGACAGTTTCTCTTTAAGTGCTACTATGCTTAGAGTGTCAGCAGATGGAAACTAGAGTTCCTCCAAGTATGAGTAGCCTGCACTCCTGGATCACAGAGGAGGATGGTATCATTCATGAAAACTTATGAATCGCCATTGTTAGAGGCAACGTCACGTGTACCCCAGAACTCGTAAGGTGTCTGTGGGCTTACTTTCTAGAAGAGTGGGATGCATGCTCAGCAGACAAATATAGGTAACTTGTGAACAGCAGTAGGCATTGTTTCAAGTTGTTAGTGAGACACGGCACATGACAAGTTATGTGATAGTGACTTTTGTGGGGCTATTACTTACCAATGTTTTGTTTCAATAAATAGTTTGGATGAGAAAAATCACCATGCTCTATTACATGCCCTATTAATAATCACTGCAGCAATTTTTCGTTTTCCAATTTCATCAATAGGAAGATGCCTATTTTAAGAGTAGAAGCCAATGGGTAACATGGTGATAATATCATATAAGATACCATGATCACCTGATGGAACTTTAATACAAACAAAATAGATCCATACATTCCTGCTATTGTTTTTTACAGATACTAACTGGGGGTTTTCTTGTTACCCTTTGACTACACTAGGCCTTTGCTCATGAATTATTAGTCATAGCGGAAAAGATAATCCCTTGTCTATAAATTTTCTCTAGAAAGATTAGGGTATAAGGAATCACTCGAAAGGTTATTAAATGTTACCTTACACAATGCGGTACATCTCTGTTAGCAGGATTCGGGCATCGGTACAAAAGACCGTTTGTACATACCAAGTTTGTCAGTCAAAACTTTGCTGTGTTGTTCTCGAATTCAACAAGCCCAAGGGAGCATATTGAGATCAGTTCAGGTTACGCCAAATCGGGAAGTGGTAATCTGAGCAGTGAACCCTGGTGTGTGTCCAGATCTGATGGGCTGCTGATGCAAACTACCACAAGACAGCGGGGAGAAAATCAACAATTCCTTATTATTTATTTTCACATGAAGTGCCTAAAAAAAAAAATTTTTTTTCTTTTGTTGTTTTTTTTAACTTTTGATTTTGATGCCAGGTAATACGAAAGTTTTTTCACATCTAAACATAATCCAAGGGCTTGTCCTATACCTGGGTCATGCTGAAATAATCTTGACATACTGGAACGCTCTCAGTATCCATAGAAACTCTAATATCTCCAAAAAGTACAAGTGATTTCAGGTATTTTATACTCATATGATTAATTTTATCCGACTATCTTCCTTCATGCTGAAGGTATTTCGTAATCCTGCACTTACGGCTTGAGCCCTGTACCAGACTATTTGGCCAGAACGATTTTTAGACCAGAAAGAGACCACTCTTTAAAGATGAAAACTAATCGTAGCGTGTTTTACCTTCTCAATGATCTGTGATGGGATATGTGTTTTAACTATAAAACTTTATATACAACAGTTTGTTTTCACTAGTTTATAATGGGTGTAGTGCATTAGTAGGTGAACTCTATAGCACCCAGTTCATCAGCCAGACTCAAGGCCTCCTTTGCAGTCACAGCCATTCAGTGTATTGTAAAGGGACAAATCCGATGGGCTTGCCTTGGGATTACATGGGAGGGTATGGACACAGCTAGATGGTATCTGTGGAGTGCCAGCTCTGGGACCCTGGATGGAAGCTACATAACAATCAAATTACTACTTCTCCTTTCTACTGTATGGTGTTTCTGGAGTCAACATGATGAACAGCTATCACATGTTGGCACTTTGTGATTTTTGTTTGTAGTTTGGGCACTCTGTCTGTAAAAAGGTTCACCATCTATGGTCTAGTGGCTCGGGCTTTGCAATCTCTGACCTCTTGGTGATTCGACGGGTATTACCAAGCCTCTTCTCTGACCTGGGTACAGTAATACACAGAGGCTCAACCAGGTTTCAATCAACATGAATTTACTCTTCATTGAAATAAATATTTTCTTTCCAACTTATCTAAATACTTATCAGGGTAATATAAGTAGGATAAATTTGCTATCAAATGCCTCACTAAACTGGCATCTAGAAACTATTTGACTCGACTATTGGATGTTACTGTTTTATGGTATTCGGTTTAAAGTTCGTTACGTTAGTTATGGTAGTTCAACATCCCAGAGATATTCATCGTTTTTGAACCAGTTATTATGAGCTAAAACCTACACTAAGTGTTGATTCTACACAGAGGAGGGTTATAATGGAAGACACTGACATCTCAGGTCCGTATTGTATCCAATAATAATTTTCAGAAAATGGCCGCGATAATGTGATGAGAGCTGTGATACATGAATGATCAGAACACAATGGCGGGGGGATTTATTTAGACTGCACATCATGCGATAGTCTTAATATTCCCCATTGCCAATGCAGATGTAGGTGGCAAGCAGGAAATTTGTCCTTGAATGTTGTCCTAAGCAGCTGACAGAAGGTCAGGAGCGGAGGAGAAGGATTGGATAATGACCACATGGTCTAAGAAACCATTACATTAGAATTCGCCATACGAAAAGCTTGTTATAAAAAGCGAGAATAAATATGATTTCTTATATAATGATAAGTAAAAGGCCTGGTTTTATATATGGGGGTAACACTTCAATATCTTAGAGGTAACTGTCTGTAGACTTGGAGCCAATAAAACTGCTTGGTTCCTGTTTCCTGATATTCCAGGGAAAAGGTGGCAGGGTACGGGACAGGAGTCTACTTCAGCACCAAGGACATGAGCACTGCAAATAATTAAGCCTTAGTCGGATACCCATCCTCATTCCACATGATCTGAAACAATGGGCATCACAGGACCCCATAGGCTTTCACCTCTCTGGAACCTTGGACAGCTGCACAGGCAAGGTTCAAAAGGTTTGCTACTGACATCCTTTAAAAATCCATATTTTTAATTAGTTCTGTGACCATGAATTATATCTATTTATCTAAGGCAAGTGCAAGTGAAAAACCTGCATATAATCAGATGTGATTGTTTAAGAAACTATACCAAATGTCAAATACTTTTATAATTATTTTTCGTAGAATGAGGAGCATGTGCTACTAGGAAAGTGTTAAAGGAACATAAACTGTACAGAGGAAAGACTTTGGGTGGGGTAATATAAGAAAAGAATTTTTATTGTACATGCACCTATGTTTAAGATATGTGCCCTAATACGGCTTGTCGGTTCTCATCACTAATTTACACTGTCTTTAATAGTAGAAGTGTTGTAACCAGGTCTATGGGACATCTAAGGTAATTTTTTTATTTTACAATGGCAATATCATCTTGCAACACTGTTGGCCCTTAGGGCTGTTATTCCATAGATATTTTAAAGTCCAATAAAGTTAAAAAAAGAAATGTATACAAACCAAATGTAGTGCTGTTGTTATTTCAAGTGGAAATCACTTTTTGAACCCCTTAGGACGCCACATTAAATAGCTGAAAGGATCCGCCCCATTTTTGATTTTGATTGAGTCTTTATATGGTTATAACTTTGAACATGTTACCTTACAAAGTGATCTAAAAAAAACATTTTATCCCCAATGTTTGTAATCATTTTAGTGGTAATGTTGGCTCATAAGTTTGTGTTTATTAACAAACAAAAAGAAAAAAAAAAATGATGAATTTTTTGAAAAAATTTGCTTTCTAAATTCGAAGTCATGGGGTCATTTACTAAGGGCCCGATTCGCGTTTTCCCGACTGAATATTTCGATTTCCCCTGAATTGCCCCGGGATTTTGGCGCACGCGATCGGATCGTGGCGCATCGGCGCTGGCATGGCACCCGCAACGGAAATGGGGGAGTGCGAAGCGAAAAACCGATGGATCGTGGAAAAACTGCCACATTTAAAAAAAAAAAAATCTGTCGCGGAGATTGCAATTAAACTAACTCAGCCCAGCGCGTTGAACTCGAGCGTTACGATGCTTTTCAGCGCAAACAGGCCACCTGGTGGACAGGCAGAGGAATACATTAATTGAATCCGGGCTGGACCCGAATCCAGCAAACGCAAAGAACGCGCACTGGATCGCGAATGGACCAAGGTAAGGTGTTAGAAATCTGCCCCATTGTGTTTCAGGCATATAGAATTTACCACCTAAATAAGTTGCTGCATTACATTCCCATATGTCTACTTTACATTTTCCTCATTTTTGAAATGTGTGGAGAATTTATTTGACGTCACGCGGATTACCAAACGAATAGCAATTTTTCGATTTCAGAATTGGGGACTATTTGGGGCTAAATACGTTTTGAATGAAATTTTACAGATTTAGCATCAAAACCCCCTATGTATGTAATAACTCATTTTTTAAAATCGCACCCCTCAAGCTATCAGACACAGCTTTATGAAGATTGTTAACCCTTGAAGATCATCATAGTAATTGAATCAAAATGGAGGTGAAATTTAGAATGGTCAAATGTGCCGGTTTATAGGTCATTAGCCCTAAAATTTACACATTTCTAAAAATAAAAAGAGAAAACCCAATACAAATTTTGTCTTACAATTTCTCGGGAGTACGGAGACCCCCCCCATGTGGAGTTAATTGTTTTATGGGTGCACCAGCGGGGTGTGCAGAAGGTGAAGGAGCGCCATGCAGCTGCCAGGATTTTAGTTCTCATTGGCCGCATTTATTGTAGGCGATAAAATTTTCGTTATTGGGGGCAATGTGACGGATTTTTTTTTTTGCGGGATGAGCATGCTTTTCCCAGTTGTTAACCTTTGGGGTTTGGTCATACCCCATTGTGAACAATTTAGGAATTTTGTTTGAGGGAAGGAGAGAAAACCGATCCATCGCTACTGGAATGTTTTTTAACTTTTTTTTCCAGTTGTTCACCATATATCCTAATAACCACGTTATCTTTATTCTACGGGTCTCGATACGATTATGGTGATACCCAGACATGCATATTTTTTCGTACGTTTTACTAAATTGTCAAATAGAAACCCAATGTGGGGAAAAAAAACTATAACATTTTGCAGTGCCGTTCTGAAAGAGTGGCAACATTTTTATTGTTGGCTCCGGAGCGGGTTGTGGTCGTTTTGGCAGGAGAGTGTTGTATTTGCACCAATATCATTCTAGAGTACATATGTTTTTTTATCACTGTTATGTAATTTTGGTGGGATTGAATACGTATAAAAAACTCCATAATTTTGGGGGTTTATAAGTTGTTGTTTTTTTTGCAACGTTATCGGCGGTTCAATAATGATTGTACTTTGATTCTACAGGTTGTTACAGGCGCGGTGAACTATATGTGTTGAGGTTTGTGTTATATTAGGACATTTTTGCGTATATTTCTATTACATGTTTTGGGGCATTATGGCATTTTTATTGATTCTAACTTTATTTTTATTGAATTACCTTTTTTCACTTTTTTACAGTTTCCACCATGGGACAGAACACGCAATCATCAAAATTAACGGTAAGCACAACACGATCGGAGACAACTCCGATGGGGGTGACCAAGGGCTGCCGGGCAATCAGTTTAATAGCCGGCACCCTGTGAGCTGACGGCATTCGGACAGCTTTCCGATATATAGGACGCTGAGTGCCTAAGTCACTGCCGCTCAGGTCGAATATCGGACGCTGAGAAGTAAGGGGTTAATGGCATTTAAAATAAGTTTTCATATTGGTGTTGTAGCATTTTATTTGTCATCACAGCATTGTGTTATATAAGAATTCAGTTAACATTTGTGCCAAAAATTGATCACAAGGTGATATCTATCATCGGAATGCTTTCATGATACTACCGAGGCCATTACTGATGTATTGCAGGGTAGTGCAGTGTCAGCACTATTGCACATGCATAGGCTGACACTGTGCTTTAAGATGGCGTCTAGACAGGATGGTGACACCAGGGCTGCCACTAGCAAAAATCGTCAACCCCCGAGATAGGCCCAGAAAGGCAAAGTTACATGCCGCTTAGTAAAGGGGTAGGCTTAAACAACCCGATCGGAAGTCCACTCCGGCCGCGGATGCTCACTCAGGGATGTAGCGGTTAGATTACCACTGACATCCTGTGACTTCGGAGGCCGGCTCGGCTATGGTGCAGAAACCGGCATCGATCAGTGCCATGTAGTAATGCTTGAGCGTAATGAGTACGGTGTGGTACCTAGTACGGTGAGTGTGCTATGGGGGCTTAATACATTGGTATTGGCAATTCCCAAATTCCAGAAATGCATGACACACCGTGTAAGTAAGTTTTTCTTTCTGTAAAGACTGTTCTTTCTTACATACATCATGATTGCTGATCACTGCATGCAAAATCCAAATTAATTTATAGTACCGTGGACTCATGACATTGACACCTGCTGCTCTGCGCTTGTTATTCATACGTGCTGTGCAAGCAGGCAATGAGGTTCTAGGAACCAGCGATGTAGCTATAGTGCACAAACAGTGGATTCTCTGCTCAACATTCTAGAATAATATAACACGTGAAGGGGGGGGGATCGGGCAGTGGACCGGGTTTGGCGAGGGGTGGCTGGTGTGCTTTCCTGTCCTCGTGCCTGCGCACTCACTGCAGCAGACAAATTTTCATATGTGAAAATTCCCTAGCACTGTTATTTCTGCATAGAACCCCGCTGGATAAATCAAGAAGCCGAAGCCTTTTAATGTGTCCGACTGTGCCAGTGATCAAATCCAAGATGGCGGTGCCCACGCACCGCTGGGATTTAAATGTCTCTGACAGCTTTGCAGGTGTTTGGCGGGCAAAGGCCCACCTTACACTCACCGGCCACTTTATTAGGTACACCTGTCCAACTGCTCGTTAACACTTAATTTCTAATCAGCCAATCACATGGCGGCAACTCAGTGCATTTAGGCATGTAGACATGGTCAAGACAATCTCCTGCAGTTCAAACCGAGCATCAGTATGGGGAAGAAAGGTGATTTGAGTGCCTTTGAACGTGGCATGGTTGTTGGTGCCAGAAGGGCTGGTCTGAGTATTTCAGAAACTGCTGATCTACTGGGATTTTCACGCACAACCATCTCTAGGGTTTACAGAGAATGGTCCGAAAAAGAAAAAACATCCAGTGAGCGGCAGTTCTGTGGGCGGAAATGCCTTGTTGATGCCAGAGGTCAGAGGAGAATGGGCAGACTGGTTCGAGCTGATAGAAAGGCAACAGTGACTCAAATCTCCACCCGTTACAACCAAGGTAGGCAGAAGAGCATCTCTGAGCGCACAGTATGTCGAACTTTGAGGCAGATGGGCTACAGCAGCAGAAGACCACACCGGGTGCCACTCCTTTCAGCTAAGAACAGGAAACTGAGGCTACAATTTGCACAAGCTCATCGAAATTGGACAGTAGAAGATTGGAAAAACGTTGCCTGGTCTGAAGAGTCTCGATTTCTGCTGCGACATTCGGATGGTAGGGTCAGAATTTGGCGTCAACAACATGAAAGCATGGATCCATCCTGCCTTGTATCAACGGTTCAGGCTGGTGGTGGTGGTGTCATGGTGTGGGGAATATTTTCTTGGCACTCTTTGGGCCCCTTGGTACCAATTGAGCATCGTTGCAACGCCACAGCCTACCTGAGTATTGTTGCTGACCATGTCCATCCCTTTATGACCACAATGTACCCAATATCTGATGGCTACTTTCAGCAGGATAATGCGCCATGTCATAAAGCTGGAATCATCTCAGACTGGTTTCTTGAACATGACAATGAGGTCACTGGACTCAAATGGCCTCCACAGTCACCAGATCTCAATCCAATAGAGCATCTTTGGGATGTGGTGGAACGGGAGATTCGCATCATGGATGTGCAGCCGACAAATCTGCGGCAACTGTGTGATGCCATCATGTCAATATGGACCCAAATCTCTGAGGAATGCTTCCAGCACCTTGTTGAATCTATGCTACGAAGAATTGAGGCAGTTCTGAAGGCAAAAGGGGGTTCAACCCGTTACTAGCATGGTGTACCTAATAAAGTGGCCGGTGAGTGTATAGACTTACAGCATATATACACACATACGGTATATACAAACACCATACACCATATACACATACAGCATATTACAGCGTACAATGTGTGGCATAATATGTATATAATGGTACATATCCTCCGATCTTTATTTTCAGGTTGGATGATGGGGCTCTCTGACACTTCAGGTCTCTACGAAGCTGCACATCGACCAGCTTCTGGCCCTGTCCCAGCACTTTAAGAGGCACTTGGATATGGGGATGCGTGGGCATGACCGACCGAAAGCTGGTCTGAGCGCAGCTTCCATGCCCCTGAAAACAAAGTCATGGCATGGAGAGACCGTGACGCGGGACACCAAGAGGGACCGCGGAGGTAAGTACATGTTTATTTTGTTAAGCAGCCCCTCATATAGTTGTTTTTAGCCTTAACTGTTTAAAATACAAACATTTTAAAAAAATAATGGCCAATATGTTGTGTTCTTTGTATGTGAGGCATGGACTCCTAGCAACATAGATGACCTAAATGCAAGGAGAATCAATGTTCATACTTCAAAGACCATCAACTTTTAAACTGGTCTAAAGCAGGACTGGCGAGTCGATAAGCCAAACTTCGACTCCAACTCCTCAATTTTCCTAGGTCGAACGCGGCCAAAATGACTCCAACTCCACAGTTCTGTTTTCTTGGTCATGCTAGCAGTGCTGAGATGCGACATTCCTTCCCGATGTTGTATTCCTCTAATGTGTAACAGAAGAACTTCACTACTGAGCATGTACACAAAGTGCAGCCACATTTATCTCATTTAAAATTCTAGATCCAGGGTGCAAAACAATGGCCGACAGGTCACATGCGGCCTCTGAAGTCTTAAGTTGTGGTCTGCACCCTGTCGATTGAGCTAATGTGCTCTTCCATAACTGATGTAAATGAACTGAGGGAAGCGTTAATTGGTGCAGGAGGCCAGTGTCCTGACTCCTGACTGTAGTTGTATGCTCCGGTGTCAGGACCAAGAGCAGAGCGCTCCCAGGAGCCTGAGAGAACCCAGGAGTGGTAAGTATTTGTACTGCCCTGTGTCCTCTGCTGCTCCTGACAAAGTTCTGCTGCAGATTTTGATGCCGGCGCATACAACCAGCGCAGGACACAAAGCAGAGCAGCACATGAAGGAGGGTAAAAGCTGCAGTGTGGTGAAGGGAGGAGAAGGAGAGCCAAGAGAGGATTTATTTTTAATCTGCTCTGGGGTATCCAGTATTTGTCGGCCCTGTGAGTCTCTAGTGTTAGGACTCTGAGGGTCTTCAGTATCATCTGTCTGCCATGGGGCTCTCTGGTAATATTATTTCATATTTTGGGGGTTGTCCAGGGGGGATTGTATTATTACATTTTCTCATATATATTTATACTTCTGAATGCTTCTGTATTTGGTTCCTGAGGTGGAATTAATAATTTCTGGGGTGGCATTTTGTGCTGTGGTTGTTGATGCACCTAGGCTGCTGGTTACTGGTACGGCCCCTTAAAGTTGAGCAGTATGACAATGTGTGGCATTCACCCCTGGTCTAAATCTTTACATCAGTAATAGGACAGACATTTAAAAAAAAATTATAAATGTTATAATTTATTAATTCCAACTGAAATTGGTCCATTTTATCACGACACCACAGCCCTGGTCTACAAAACTGCAAAAAGGCCCCATCACTCCCACAGTAAAGCAGCGAGTTCTGCTTTTTTACTTGTCGCTTATCCCTTGGACTGTTTACAGATATAGTACAGCCACGCTGCAGATGAGGGGCTATTTCCAGATTAACAGAGGGGTGTGAATACGAGTTCAAAGACAATAATTATGTTTGAAGAATCTGTGTCCCTTCAGATACTCAACTATTACAGAAGTTGAAGAAGACTTTTCATGACCTTCATGATAAACACCAAAGATCCAAAACCTGAAGTGCGGAGATAACACAGAAAAATGTGGATACATTGTAATATGTCATATGAAGGTTCCCGTTGTTATCCTCCTTGCGCACATCTTATGGCTACAGATGATTACTAAATTCCCCATAAGAATTGCAATATGTGTCTAGACCAATGTGTCACAACATCCGGATGCTACATTACCTCTTCAAGCCACAATCTGTTTCTATTAGTCTGGTGTTCTCTGCTTCTATTAGTCTGGTGTTCTCTGCTTCTTCTATTAGTCTGGTGTTCTCTGTTTCTATTAGTCTGGTGTTCTCTGCTTCTATTAGTCTGGTGTTCACTGTTTCGATTAGTCTGGTGTTCTCATACTTTACAAACCACCTTCTCATTTGGTGATAATTGTTCCTTCGCCCTCATATAATTGTACACAGAATAAATTTAATTTATATATATAATTTAATATATACAATATAATATAACACAGAACTCTCACAATTCAGACAACTGAGGCTCATTTATTGTCACTTTTTAACTTCTAAAAGTAGTTTAGATCCACCTGCTGTGGATATCAAAACTATAACATCTGTAGATTAAGGGCAAAGGGATGTCTCCTCTATTTACAGCATCAGAGATTAAAGGTTTTCAATAGGTATTCAATAGGCACAGTTTAGTCAATGCACCATAAGACAAACACTACAGCTATGATACCATGTCACACATAAGCAGGAGTAGATAATACAGTAGTCTAATAGATAATCCATCATTTGAATATAATGAAAGAAAATTTAGCAGTGATGTATAAAATCCAGAAGAACCTTTACAGCTCATCCATATAAATGATGCTGTCAGACTTACTGTTTCCTTACTGCCTGTTGCTTTTGCTCCATCCTCCATGCAGCCGGTTCTCACAGCTGTCTGCCCTGCCCGCCTATCTCCCTTTATATTTCCCCAGCCCCCTATGAGTAATATAGAAGAACAGTAAGTTCAGATCCCACAGCTGTATTATCAGCAGAGACAACCTCCCCCTACACCAAACCATCACAGTATTCTACTTCCGTACAGCCAGCCACAGACATCCCATTCTATTACATGAGTGATGAATTGCAGATATAAATAATTTTAGAATATTTTTTTTTTTTTACCAGGAGCCTGCAGTGTGCCGTCCTCTGGCAGGGAAAATGTTAAGATTGGCGCACGATGTATAATTTCCCCCTACTATGTAGACATGATGTCCGAAAACAGTGTAACTCCTCATGTCCTCATGAACTACTGGTACACTTCTAGGACAAAGTTTTACCACCCACCATTGGTGATTAACATACTTGTGATTGTCCCTGTGATCGCTACAATCCATCACTATGATTCCCACTATTGTTACTGTATGACCTGCACACAATATGATAAATAATTGTTTGTCTATGGTCCCAGCTCCTGTCCAGCCGGGAACCTGTGACGTTGTAGTATCATGGTTGCAGCCCCCTGCCCGATCATGTATCATGTGATATAAGGTAACCTATGACACTGAAGGGGCAGGTATTTAACCCAGCTAAGGCTACAAACCTATGACACTGAAGGGGCAGGTATTTAACCCAGCTAAGGCTACATGCACACAACTATGTGTTCACCCGAATGCGGGTGTAAAGGAGGGTTGGGTTGAGCACTCCTCATTAGAGATGAGCGAGTATACTCGTCCGAGCTTGATGCTCGTTTGAGTATTAGCGTACTAGAAATGGCTCGTTGCTCGGACGAGTATTTCGCCTGCTCGATAATGAGCTTTCACTTAACGAAACATAGTGAAGAACAGTGAAGAACACAGTGAAAACAGGATCATTTAAGGGGGCGTGGCCTGAGAGAGCTCCAGGACGGACGCACAAGACTGAGCTCCGTCTGCTAAATCTCCAGCAAGCGACTTTCAAACCGGCTACCAGCGCTGAAGTGACCCTCCGAACCACAAACCTCAGCGGAGATGGTCACAAAGAGAAAAACCGTCCGAATGGGACCCAAAAAGCTCTCGGAATTCAAACCGAGAAGAAATACCTGTGATGGCCCTACAGCCACGTGCTCCGGCAGCTCCTCACCATCGGGCGCCGAAAGCAGCGACTCACCGAGAACGGAGACAAACAAACATCCAGGTACTCTTCTATCCCCAAACCAAAGAAATCGCTCCTTCTCAGAAGTGGTCTTGGGACATCTGACCAACATCTCCCCAAGCACACCAGCCGCAACGGGACTAGGGCCCAAGATGGCGCCGAACACGAGGCAGACGCTGAGCCAACCCAGCACACCATCATCCAGCCCGGAGAAACAGAGACCTAGACTCTCATCCTCAGAGGTAAATCTATCCTTCATTCCACACTCCTCAATGACAGAAGAGCAAGACCCTTTATCCTCCATAAGCACAACTAAACAAGCTGCATCTGAGGATTTTATCAAAGAAATGCTCTTAGCCTTCAGAGGCTCATTACAATCAGACATTGCTCTGTTAGCTCAAAGATTCAGCCAAAACATGGATGAAATAGGAGGAAGAGTGGATAAACTAGAATCTAAAATGGGAGAAATAACAGATTCTCATAACGAACTTATTGACGCTCATTACATGCTTGAACCTATGACACTGAAGGGGCAGGTATTTAACCCAGCTAAGGCTACACGCACACAACTACGTCTCGTTGCTCGGACGAGTATTTCACCTGCTCAATAACAAGCTTTCACTTAATGAAACACAGTGAAGAACAGTGAAGAACACAGTGAAAACAGGATCATTTAAGTGAAGAACACAGTGAAGAACACATCTGCTAACTTATTAGAAGACATTAGTGCCGAACCGTGTTCTTCACAATAGTATGTGAAAAACAATATGTGTGGAGATTCTTCACACATATTGTTCTTCACATACTATTGTGAAGAAAACCGTTCTGCACTCGTGTCTTCGGATAAGTTAGCAGATGTACGGAAACATCTAGAATGTGTTCTTCAGTGAATAACACATTGCAGAAGTTTCCATACATATAACTTATCAGAAGACATTAGTACAGAAAGGTGTTCTTCACAATAGTATGTGAAGAACAATGGGGAAGATTTACTTACCTGGTCCATTCGCGATCCAGCAGCGCGTTCCCTGCGCTGAAGAGCATCGGAACGGACTCAAGTACACCGGCCTAATCCTAGTAAAGGTAAGTGCAAGCTCCGCGACACATTTTTTTTTAAAATGCGGCGGTTTTTCGGCCACGCCCCCCGTTTTCCGTTGCGTGCATGCCAGCGCCGATGCGCCACAATCCGATCGCGTGCGCCAAAATCCCAGGGCAATTCAGGGGAAATCGGCGCAAATCGGAAATATTCGGGTAACACGTCGGGAAAACGTGAATCGGCCCCTTAGTAAATGACCCCCAATATGTGTGAAGAACACATTGCAGATGTTTAACACGGGTCATTCTCCTTTTTGAAGTTCCATGAATATTCCATTGAATAAGAAAAACGAAGAAACAGGACTGACTTCCTTATTTCTCAATAAAATGACACATTTTATTGCATAGCCTTGGTCCCCTTGCAAAATGCTCAAATCTCCCATCTACTTCAATGGGGTTCGTTATTCGAAAAGAGCACTCGAGCATCATGCGCCTGAAATCATGGATGTGCTGCTTACCCGCTCAGGTCCAACAGAGTTCACCATCTTTTTTGTGGTGCATCTTAAACATAGGGCGTGCAACACAATTTAAAAGTTAAATACGGCGCTCAGTTGAAATTAGTCTGACCGTCTGACAGCATGCCCCCTAATTTGTGTCGCATGGAAGCCAACGAAGCTGCACCACGAAAAGGATTGCGTGCTCTACACAATCGCAGCGCATACACTTCTTAAATACCTGTGCAAGCCATTTGTGCCTGAAAAAAGGCGCACAGTCCTCCAAAAGTGTGCACCCTGATCCTTAGTAAATGAGTCCACTGTGTGTTTAATACTACAACGTGACCGAGTGACTTATAAGCAGCTTCATTAAGTGCGTTTAGCTCTAACTACCTGACTACTGTGCACTCTGAGCAGCATCTCTGGACAGTGTTTGGTGTTTCTGCAAGCGACTAATGAGTGTATCTGAGCACGTGTATAAGGGTGGTGACACACATGGTGTTTTTAGGCCGGCACCACTCCCACGAAGCACACAGCACACACTACACAGCACACCTGCGCACACAACACACAGAACACAGCACACCTACACAGCACACACTGCGCCACACAGCACACCCACTCACTCACTACATCACACACACAGAAAAAACGCACACCACTACACTTCACACACAGACACTACAATACACTGCAACAAACAGAACAACGCACACACTACACTCACAACACATGATCACAGCACACATATCACACAGTCACATCACACAGCAACACAGACAAAACAATCACACTCACTATCAACACAGAACACAGCACACACTCACACATCACAGACACTACACTCACAAAAACGAACGCACACAGCACACTCCAATACACAGAACACGCACACTACTACAGCCTGCACACACGAACAACAGCACACACTACCCACAGCACAGATTTATCACTACAACACACTCCCACACACAGAACACAGACACACTACCTCACACACAGAACCCAGCCACACACTACACACAACACAGCACACACACACTCACACACACAGAACACAGCACACACTACACTCCCACACTGCGCACACAGCGCACACTACACTCACACACAGACTACAGCAGCCACTCTCACACACACACGCACAGCGACACGCCACACAGCACATTCCTACAACTCACCACAAGTAACACACGGCACACACTACACTCACCCCATCAGAACACAGCACACAACTACACTCACACACATGACACTACACACACACACAGCAATCACACATCACACACGCCACCAGCGCACACTGATCACTCACACACAGAACACAGCACCACCACTACACTCACACACGGAACACAGCCACACTACACTCACACACAGAACATCAGGCACACCCTACAACTCACAGCACATACACCAGCACACACTACATCACACACACACAACCACTATCACACCACAACAGAACACAGCACACATACACTCACACACACACAAACGCTCACACAGCCACACTACAACTCACACACTGCTCACACACACACAGAACTACACTACACACATCAATACTGCCAGCACAGCGCACACTTCACACCCACTGCCTCACACCACAGACAAGCACACACTACACCACACACAAATCACGCACACAGACAACACACGCACTCCTCACACAGCACAACACTACACTCACACACACTCTACAACACACCACACTAGCAATACACCACATGCACACGCCACAGATACCGACACACTAACCACATCACACATTCACTAATACAATCAGCACACACATACACTACACACTCAGCACACACGACACATCCCACTACACTCACACCAGAAAAGCCACCTCAAACTCACACACAGCACACACTAAGCTCACACTACCACACACGAACCCTACACTCACCCACACAACACGCACACACTACACTCACACACAAACACAGCCACCAAACTACACTCACCACACAGAACACAGCACAATAACACCTCAGCACACTAACACACTCGCCGCACATCAACACACAGAACACATCACACCCTACACCTCACAACACGGCACACAGCGACACACTACACTCACACACAGTAACACACGACACACTACAGCTCACCACAGAACACAGCACACACTACACTCACTGCAACACACGCATCGCACTTACACCCACACAACAGACACACAGCGCAGCACTGATACACACCAAACACGCAACCTACACACATGCACACACTTCAACACTACATCGAACACAGCACACACTACACTCACACACAGAACACACGCACACACTACACTCACACACAGAACACACACAGCAATACACTCACACAACAGAACCACAGCCACATCACTACACTCACAGCACACCTAACATACAACGTCGCACAACAGCACACACTGACAACACACCACACGAACACAACAGACACTAACACAACTACACTCCACATGCGGCAAACTATCCATCACACACTCTCACTACACTCAACAACACACAGTAACACAGCCACACACTACACTACACACGACACTACACTACTACAACACAGCACTCACACAAGACCACACACACTCCGACTAACACCACACTAACACAGCACACACTACACTCACAACACACATAAACACAGACACCTACACTACACACAATCTCCTCCACTGACATCTACCGGACCCGTAACAGCACAGAAACACAGCAGCCACTACACCACACTCGACAGACCACACTCACACAACACATCACGCACTCATCACACTGACAGCACAGCACACACTACACTACCACTCCACAAAGCACAGTCACTACACTTACACCACTGGACACAGCACAACTACATACAACACCACAACACTCACACAATACATCGAACACAGTCAACACACTACACTACCCACTGCGCAACACAGCAACACCTACTCACACAACTGGCCACACGCACCTGACACACACACACTACACACACAACACTGCGCACACAGCGACACTATCTAACACTCCACCACACACAGAACACAACCATATCTCACACTACACACACACAGAACACCAGACACACACATCTACAACTCACAAACACACTGCACACAGCCAACACACACTCAAACAGAACACAGCGCAAACACTCACACAGAACACACTACACACACATCACAACAAAACTGCACACACTTCGAACTACACGCAACAGTCACTACCTACAACACAACAGGCACACTTACACTACACTGCACACACAGAAACACTTACACTCACTGCCACACAGAACATTAAAACCTACAATCACACATAACCCGTCCGGATTCTGGCGGGCAGAGAGATGGAGCAGAGCGGACAGGGAGCAGCAGCCCGCGTCCACAGGTTTATCGCGGGGGCCTGCGCTCTCTCGCTAGGAGCGTTTGCTGACACAGATCACTGGGGTAAGTGCTCGAGTCTGAGAGCCGGCGCGTGCCTGTGGATCGCCGACATTTACTCTTTGCAGAGCGCGCCGGGCAGCTCAGCCTGGCGTACAGGGAATAATTGCCAAGCGTAACTTTACGCATGCAATTATTTTGGGGCTGGGTTAATGGAGCCTCATCACGCTTCTATGACGCGTTGGGAGCGTTAATGCCGACCCTCGGTACAGCACCTCATCCTTGTAAGGTGGGAGGCCTATCCTCATAGACTGTAAGCTCTTGTGATCAGGGACCTCACTTCTATTATTCTATATGACTGTTTGTACTCTGTAATGTAATATTATAGTTGTATATGTTCTCCTAGGATTTGTAAGTGCTATGGGAATTTGGGGAATTTGATGGTGTGTATGATAATATTTTATTATTGATGGCAGCTTAGATACAGCAAGCTAGCTTATGTAAGGTAGATGCCTCTATGATGGCAGCTTAGATACAGAATCAATGCTCTATGTAAGGTGAAGTCTTTACGAGGTCGCTTAGAACAAGCAGGCTGGGCCCTATGTAAGGTAGACAGCATTATAATATGTATCTGCGCTGTACATGAGGGAGAGGGGGGATTAAAGGCGGTCCCCTACTTAAGAACATATGACTACATACGACCCCTAGTTACAACGGACCTCTGGAAGTGTAATTTATTGTACTTTAGCCTTAGGCTACAATAAACCAGCTGTACATTATCAAAGGTGTCTGTAATGAAGAGTTATTGTTTATCCTGGTCTATATCAATCAACATTCTTAAAATCCCAATGTCATAGAGACCAAAAAATTTTGACTGGGGCTACAATAATAAATATACATTCCAACACTACCAAATCAACTTAAGAACAAACTAGCAGAACTATCTTGTATGTTAACCCGGGGACTGGCATGTACTGTCCAGGTGGAAACACTTTTTCTTTGATATTTACCCCTGACATCCACTTTAAGGACGCCTAAGGTCTTAGGACGATGTGGCAAAGCACTAGGGGTGAGGGGTGAGGAAAAAAAGTGATGGTTGGAGCTCCAGAAGGAGCAGAAAATCGACATCACAGACCGACATCATTACAACTGATAGTAAGGAACTTGTATCACAATGGTTCTGTCTGATGAGTACAGTGGAGAGTTGAGAAGAATTTTTTTTCCATGATATAGAAATAAATGTTGACTTTTCAAACGAAGAGAGAGAAGAATAGTGTACTAATATTTTCACTTATTTAGTATATTGTATAGTTTTTGTCCACAAAAGTGGCCCATGCTTCTCAAAGAAACTGGCTGAGGACTTCCTCCTTCATCCCTCCGGATCCATCTGTTAAATTTAAAATACAAACTTCTTTTTTTAAAAACTTTCTGGAGATGTTTTTTTGGATATTTCACCTATATTCAAAGAAAATATACAAAACACCTAAGGATAGATAAATAAACGTCTAAATACCTAGTTTTACCACCGGTAATATCCCCCCACAAACTACAATTAAAGGGAATTAAAGGGATTTTCCCACAAACCAAGTAGGCCCTATCAAACAGAATAGGGACTACCTCTAACTTGCTGATCAGTGCGGGTCTAGGGGGTGCAATGGGGTCCCAGGTACCTCAGTCAGACCCCTTGTCGGTACCGGAGATTAACGGAATAGACGCGCATGACCCTTCGTCTCCATACATCTCAATGACTTGACAGAGATAAATTCTATGGAAAATGCATATGCGAATGGGCTGAGACCACCCACGGTGGTTTGCATTTGTAAATGCACCGTAAATACCATGTGTGAACGCAGCCTTAGCTGTAACCAATCTATGCATTTGTTCTCTATTGATGACTACAAACTAAGACACCTTTCACACACATAAAGGACGGTCGTGTGCTACCTGTATAAACGGTAGCCAGCATTTGGGCGTCATAGAAATGCATTCTGCACGGCCGGGGGGGGGGGAGCACATACAAACATAAAAAGCCATGAAAGTTGCCCTCTGGTCAAGGTTACCTTGCGCTCTGTGATGACTTCATGACCTCTTTGCCAATTCTGAGAGTTGTTGTGGGCGTCCCTATTTGGGAAAAATTTAAAATGGGAAGAACAAGGAACAAGGTACCACAAACAAATCCACAAGAGAGGACGCCCACAACAAAGCTCAGGATGGACAAAGAGGACCTGAGAGATGTGTCAGCACGGAGAGCAAAGTAACCTGGATGGAGAAGCCCGATTCAGCAGAAAATGGAGTACTTGAGCAGTAACCTCCATATGGAAGAGTAGTCAGCCTTACTTATAGGCGCGGGACTCCCAAATGTATGAAGAGGTGCTGGGTCAGATGAGACAATAAACTGTACTTTTCATCCACCAAGGAAAACGTCTGGCACAAAACCAACACATCTCATCACAGAAAGGAAAAGAACACTGGCCACCATTGTGATCGGTCGGGTAGGAAGAATCATGCCCAGGAAATGTTTTCGGGCAGTTTTGGTCGTCTGTGATGAGAGGGTGTGTTGTTGTTACAGTGTCGGTGCTTGTGCTGGGTGGAACCTGCCAGGGAAGGGAATGGGAGGAAGGGAATTCCAGTGTCTTAAAAACTTCCATAGTGCTTTACTGAATATCCTTTACATCCATATAAAATGATTGTGGTGGTTACAACAAAGGGGGTGAAGGCTAGAATGTGAGAGAAATGCGACCTTTAACATATACAAAACTAACAATAATATGTGCCAAGCAATTGTATGTTTATGTGTATTGGTAATACTTTGTGTATGTTTATTGTGTATGTATATACTTATGTATGTGTTATGTTATTTGTATGTGGTTATGGTAGTATGGTATTACACTTATGTGTATGTTATGTTTATTTGTTATGGTTCTTGTATGGTCTATACTAGGTGTATGTTTATTTGTATGTCGTGTATGGAATACTTAGTGTAGTGTATGTGTATGGAGTATGGTATTGTATGTTTGTGTTGGTATATACGTAGGGTCTGTAGTGTATTGGAGTATGTTTATTGTATGTTTGTGTATGGTATATACTTATGTGTCTGTTTATTTGTATGGCAGTAGTTTATTGTGATGTTTGTGTTGGTAATATTTATGGTCTGTGTTGGGTAGCCTTATGTGTATGGATATGCTAATGTGTAGGGCCGCATGCTTATGTGTATGGTGATGTTTCTTGTTCCTCGTGGGGCTGGGGCATCTGAAACCATTTCGGATGAGAATGTCTAATGTTCGTGCCTTTAATGATGCCCTTACAAAAGTACTACTGTAGGGGGGCGGTGGAATACCGTTAGTTATGCCCATGAGGTTTCTGTTATTATGTGCTAATTTTATGTTGCTTTACAATTAGTTTTCGGCAGTTCTTTGATGATAGAGATAAACCCTCAAAAATCAGTTTAATTTCAGGTAGGAAAAACATGAAAACGCCAAGGGGGGTGAATACTTTCACGAGCCATGTTACTAAATCTTCAGTTCATTGAGTCCTCATCCCCCCCCCACCCCCCCACCCCCCACCATAAACCACAGTCCTTCACCTGTAGTCAGACCGACAGAACCTTCACCCACACCACGTACCTGCAGTCAATAGTTATACAACCATCCTCTGTGCTATCATAGCAACCTGGAGTAATACTATGTACGGTATGTAACATTATAATCACACAGGGTACGTATGTAGGCAGTATACCACACTATAATAACTACAGTGTACTGTATTGTGCATGTATGTCACAAGATAATCACACCAGGGTACTGTATGTTAGCATGTATGTCCACCGTAAATCACCACCACGTGTACTGTATGTAGCAGGTTTGTTGTCACACTATAAATAAACTCAGTTGTACGTATGTAGCATGTTCCCACACTATAATAACTATAGTGTACTGTATGTAGAATGTATGTCGACTATAATAACTATAGTGCATTGTATTGACCATGTCCATTATAATCCACCTGTGCACTGGATGTACTGATGTCACACGGAAACTATAGTGTACGGTATGTACCAATGTCACATTATAATCACACCAGTGTGCACAGTATGTACTGAGGTCCATATTAACTATAGTGTACCATATGTAGCAGTACTGTATGTCACACTGTGTAACTATAATGTACTGTATGGAGCATGAATGTATGTAACTGTTAATAACTATACTGTACATACCATGTACTGCTATGTACCATACGGTCCCATTATAATCACACCCGTGCACAGTATGTTAGTATGTCACACTATAAAGATAGTGATCGTATGTAGCATGTACTGTAGCACACTGTGATAACTATAAAGTACGTAGTAGCATGTACTGTATGTAACTGTTAATAACTTATAGTACATACCATGTACTGTATGTACCATCGTCCATTATAATCACACCAGTGCACACGTTATGTACTGTAGGTACAATATATACTATAGTGTACTGTATGTACCATATGTCACATGATAACAACCAGTGTTACTGTATGTACCGTAGTCACACTGATATAACTTAGTGTACTTATGTATGTAGCATGTACTGTGGTAACTTGTCGATAAACGTATAATGTACTGTATGTAGCATGTTACTGTGATTTGTAACTGTAATAACACTATTACTGTACATACCATGTAACTTATGTACCATGCATAATTACCACCAGTGTACTGTAGTCCCCTGTAGAACATGCCACATATAAATCTGCCAACAACCCAAAGCATCATAACACTGACAGTATACAACAAACAACTCTGACCATCATCCGCACAGAGAACTAGAACATCCGCTCCCCCTCTAACAACTTCCACTACCAGTACCAATACCTGCGCACCATTCAGCACCAACCACAGCACCCATTCAGCACCAACACACTGCACCATGCCCAAGCACCAACACAACTGCACCCATCCAGACCCCTGTGCACATTTAACTCTTTATGTCCAAACCTTGTTACATCATTACTTCCTGTAACTTCCCTCATCAATTTTCAGATACAAATACTAAAACAAAACTAAAATTTAACAGTATACTACAGTATTCACACATCAGGATTTAATAGTTTTATACGACTCTTCTAGGCTTTTATGACATCTCCTATTTTTAGTCCTGCTCTTGAACATACCCCTAGTTATTTGGTAATGTAAGGCTGTTCCGCTCAGGAGAAACCAATAGGTTCAATTCCTTAAAGCATCATCCTAATAACTGTACATTCTAAGGGTAAAAAGACAGTCTAAATATATACGACACAATGTGTACAGCAGAATCCAATGTGAAATCTACTCGGTGTGAGATACCTGCCCTGACTAGATGCTTCTCTAGGGATATATTCACACCAGCACAAATGATCAGTTTCAATGCAGTTTTTAATGCATCTCCAGGAGCAGATCGAGCAGATTGATGATGATCCTTTACATCCCCTTCCCTTTGTACCATCACCTCCCTGCACGTTGACACATCTAATACTACATGAGAAATCCTTATGGAAACCCGCACATGTGAACGCAGCACAGGAGGACCATAGAGCAGCAGCCTGAGCTTCCTGCACTATGCTGCCACAAGAAGCATCATGTCTCAACCTTCCGCTCTCTCCCATGTGTTCCTACACTCCAGGAGCAGACAGTAACATCAACCTCATTCACCCCACGTGTGTGAGGCCGCAGGCCTCGGGGAGTGTCCGCCGCGGGCTCAGCTTCTTGTCCCTGGCATGGGCAGCACGGGAGCCACTGATGCTACACGCCGATGGGAGGAGGAGGGACGACCATGAGCTTCCCTGGGAGGACAGATGCTCCTCGTTTTCTATGAGTGTGAGGGAGGCCGGAGCGGAGCAGTATTATGTCAAAGCAAGCCTGCAATCCCTCGAGCAAGATACCACACCTGTGCGTACTGGCGGAGCATGAGAGGAGGGGACCATCACCTCCATACACACAGTCACCACTACAGCAAGCACTATAGCATTATGGCGGGGGGCACAGCGTTGGTATACAGTGCCAGTGGGTATGGCAGTTGATACGTTATAGTGAGGGGTAGTATAAGCAAGTGTATACTGTAAAGTTGGTGGAATGTATAGCAGTGTGGTGAGGTGTTATAGCGTTAGACGAATGTGACGGGTATATTTATGCAGTGATAGATGATGGTGCGGGGTGTATATCAGAGTGATACTGTGCAGTGGTGAGGGGTATATGCAGCCGATACTGTGCAGATGTGGGTTTATGAGTGTATGTGCAGTGGTAAGGTATATAGCGGTATACTATGCAGTGGTGAAGGGTAGGTAGACTAGAAGGTATGTGCGATTTGAGGGATATAAGCCAGCGTAACGTACAGTGGTGAGGGATATATAGCAGCGTATCACTGTACAGTGGTGAGGGTTTATATAGCAGCGTATACTGTAAGTGGTGAGGGATATAATCGCAGCGTTAATGTACAGTGGTGTAGTGGGTTAATGATAATAGCAGTGTATTTGTGCAGTGGTGGAGGGTATTATAGACAGCTTTACATTGTGCAGGTGTGAAGGGCTGGAAAATCATAGCCATACAGTTAAACCTTATGCACAAAACATTGTAGGGGAGATGCGACGTTTTCTGGGTAGACAGCACAGCACGAAATTAATCGCAAATTCGTGTGGGCTGCAGAAATTGCGATAATTTAATTATGCAACTGATCACTCCACCATATGGGCAGGTGGTAGCAGTACTTTCTAAAACGTGCAAAAACAGTCCCTGCGGAATGTTCACATTCTTTTTGTAAGTAAAATTAGGCAGTTCTGACCTACCATAGTTTATTTATATCCCACCAGCCGCAGCATGGACTGGCAAATACATCATGATGTACTAAGCCTCATGAGTTGTATATCTCGCATGGGGGGGGACTCTTATCATACGACGGTGTCCCTGCTGAACACCTGATTCCCGACCCGATAGACAGTGATGACGCACCGTTCCATGCATTTAAGCATTGGTGAACAGGTCATAGTATGAGCATCTGCCAAGCAAAAAAGTAGAGTGAAGGGGAGCCGCCCCTCAATCGTTCCACTTTCATCCCTTTACCTTTAAGGTACCATGACTTGTACATGCACAACACACGTATGCCCCAACCAGTCTGGCCATGGAAAACTAAGCGCTGCAAAGATTGAGGGGGTATATAAGGGCCTTTGTGCCACATCAGTGGGTGTAGAAGCCTGAAAATTATTGCCTATTGCTGCAGACAGTGTATGATTTTTCCCTAATCAGCCACTTTCGCAAGCTTAGTGGGGTGTGAGGGGGGGCACGGGCGTCTGGGAGTGGGCCGGTTCTAGAGTGTCACTGTTCCCCACACTGGCCACTCGGTGCAGCTGGCGAGCTTTCACATGTGCGATACAACAAGAGATCGAGGCGTCTTGATGTTATCGCCCTGCAGACAAAAGCGCGCGGGCCAGGCACATCGGCACCGGGTTGATACATATCCCCTAGAGCGTGTGGGGGACGAGAACCGCCGTTAATTGTTCGTTCTAGGGAGTCAGGCTGGGAGCCATAGAGAGAAGGAAGATAACACATCATTGATCACATATCGAGAAACACAAATTATACGAAAATATCTACAACTCTGCAGAATTCACATGAACCAAAATTCCCCACACATCCATCAAAACAAACAACTGCTGGATCTATAGATAATATCCATACATTCTCACATTCTAATATTAGGAGGAGTGTAAAACAAAGAACAAGAACAACATTGCTTCTGTGTCATCCGGCACCAGGCTCCGTCATACAGGACAGGTGTAGACATCCATGACAGGCATAATGAAGACGTACTGTCATATTTCAGCACCGGGTGGGCTCGGAGAATATATGTGCAGGAAATTATTCATGATTGTCATTCCTAGGGAGAATTCTTTGTTCGTCCAATCTAAAAGTCATATGTCATTACTTCACATTTGCTGTAGAAAAATATCCAACTTCAAACCGAGCTGCTGCCATAGGGGGAAATCTGCAAGCTTACACAATGAAATTGTTGTAGATTGGGTTCAGCTACTATTGCCTAAGGGGTGTGCACACATGGCGTTGTAACCGTTTTTGGAGTCGTTTTAAACGTCTGTTAAAAACCACTATGCACTAAAAACACACGCATTTTTGAAAACAACGCATTTGCATTTTTTGAAATGCATAGTCTGAAGTTTTGACCAGTTGTTAGTAAGATAATTGGTAAAACCTATCAAAATGAATGGTACGTTTCAAAAACTCACACGTTTTTTAACCAATGCGGGTTTTAACGGGATGCTTCAAAAACGTACCAAAACGGGTTGCAAAACCATGTCTGCCAGCACCCTAACACAGAATATAAAACAAAAGAAAGGCCCGCACCTGGAGGTGTTGTCTGGTACTTCTCTGGTCCCCTACTAGTCTGGCATACACATGACGTGGATACACATAATCACTACAGCTTACTAACACAGGCACAGGGAACCGAGACGTTTTGCTATCCAAATTATGCTGGATCTGTAAAATGGGCTCCATCTAAATGGGACAAAAGTCCACAACAATGGGTTTGTGGCACGTTGGAATGTCCCAATCGCAAATTCTACAACCCATCTGTGATCGGAAAGAACCATTGATAAATATCATAAATGCTATTTGTGTCAGGTATTATCAAAATAATGAAAAAACACACTTTTAAGATGGTGGCCAGACAAATGGAGAGCGCAGAGCTTTGTGTGTCATGTCTTCATCCCTCACGTTGTGAATGACAGGAGGATTGTGTTCTGTGTGGACATTGTGAATGGAGGGCAGGGAGCTAGGCTGCTATCGATGGGGAGTGGAGTCCTGCCTGGGACGTGGGGGTGGATGCCGTGTTTTCCATAAGGACCCATGTCATCCAGGATCTCCCCCCCCCCTGGGTCTGTGAGGCGAAGCATAGCTGACTGGCCTCTTGATTAGGCTTCGTCTGTATCTATTTTCATTGCCTCTCCCGGCGTACGTAACCTCATAACTTGGGATAGGCAGCCTCCGTGCACACACCACTACAGCGTTCAGGTTTTCTGACTACAATGTAGCATATCTTTTATAAAACTAGAGAAATTACAACGCAAATTTTTTGTGGTTATCTATTGTTATCATATTTGTATATAAAGGAGTTCTCCCAGTCAGAAGCTTCAAAATATATGTAGGCCTAAATTCACACGACGTAGGGGGGACGTATAACGGTGACGTATATACGGGTATTACGTCCCCCCATACACTATATGCTCTGCGTAAGGCCGCCGTAAGGAGCGGTTCGGGCGATGGCACCACTTGACAGCACCGACTACCGTTTCCGTAGCCTGTAGAAAGAATAGGACATGTCATATTTCGATGGAAGAATATGGAGCAGTGTGCTGTGTATTCCTATGGAGAGGGCGGGGGGTGGCTGCCGTAATCAACGCTTCTCTCCGCAGGAGCACGATATATGGCCAACTACGGTAAACACATCCGTTTTTGATCAGTTTTTTTAATTAAGATAATTGGTAAAACCGTGTCAAAAGGATACATTTTAAAGGTTCAAAAGGCCACATTGTGCCGCCGGGCAATTAGGTCTTTCGTTTATTCATTATTATCTTTGTAGGCAACTTAGAGGGTGGTAGTAATATGCCTATTTCCTAGGAACATTAAAGCACAATAGTTTTGGGCGAATAAGATTCAGACCCGAATCAAATGTACGGAAAATTCAACAAAGCTTCGCAAAGAATTTACATCAAAGTAGCTAGCATGGCTGCGGTTACAATTTGAAAGGAAAACACTCCGCACTCCTCCACATACAGATACAATGTTATTATGAGCCGTCATCTTATTTGGAAGCTAGTGTTCAGGTTAATTTGGCGATAGGGCACTTTAACCCCTCTATCAGATATTTCGGCGGTGCGAAATCCAAACGGTCATTCCCACTTATAATGAAGTGGCAGTGAAAAAACCCTGATGTGTGTTTAATTCAGCCTGATGTATTAAAAATAATGTCTAACAGCGTGCCGTGGATAGTGTCACATGGGACTGTGTGGGCACCGTGTAGAAGAGGCATCTCTAGAGTTCAAGCATGCAAGATGCTGGTGATGCTAATTATGGATGGTATTAAAGGGAGATTACCCTGACTGCCCCCCCCCAGGCCTTATCAGATTGAAAGATTAGCCCTACCTTGATTACATGTACCCTGTGATCGTTAGAAAAAAGTTATTAGTATGGGGAATGACGTGTAGAATTTGGCATCTATAAGTAATAAACTGCATAATTTTTGTGTTTAGAATGTTATGATTTGACCAGGAAAAAATCTATTCCCATAGACAATTAGATGACTCATATTAGGGAACAGTTAGGTAATTACTTTATAAAACTATAATTGTTTTTGATAATTTTTTAGTTACGGAAAGTTAACAAATACAAAGGTCCAGAGTATCAAAGTGAAAATGTTTGGGGGCGGCAGCAGATTATTGAAAACTGGTGCCTGGTCTTCAATATTGGGGTGACCCAGCGATTTTGGGAAGTGGGCACCATTCTTTTTGAGTGCATTCATACATAGAGCATGCGACACAAGTCTAGTCGAGTCGCTGTATTAAATGTTTGCAAACTCACGAACTAAGCATTAACACCCCTTAGGTGGTTTGTGCATGAATTTGGCTGGTTTGAATCCTGTATGAACATTTCCCAGTGGCTTAAACTTCCACAAATGAAGAAAAACAAGCCAAGCACATAGTAACATACAAAAAACAGCGCATTTTCATTGCATTTAAAAATGTTTAAAAGAACTGACAAGCAAGAAAGCACCGTTGTGACAGCACCCTAAGGGGTGGTCATTGTAGGGATCTCATTCCCATATAGATGCATAGACAGAAGGCAAAACACCATGTTTCAGTTGATTGGATGATTTGTGATTCCAAAAAATATTTAGCTTTCACCCAAATTCATAAAAACTACTTTCCACCCATAATTCACCAAAAAAACATCTCACACCTTTGTCAAGCACAAACTGTGGGTGTATAACAAGAAGGAGCGCTTCATAGAATGACATATAGGCTAAGACCCCCTCCGGCGGATACAATAAGAAAAACATAGGCCGACCTGCATAGTTTTGCATATAAAAACATTTGCGGGTTGTTTAGAAAGTGCGCAGGCTCTGTGCAGCCCACTTCCCTGGTGCACGCGATGGGGGTAAGCGATTAAAGGGCAGCATGGGAGGGCTCAGGGGTTGGCATTAGAGCTTGCAGCGCTGGGGACATGGCTTCAAGTCCCAGGGTCAACATCTGCTAAAGAGTTGTATTTTCCTTAGTTGCATGGGTTAATAAATAATATAATAATAATCTTATTATATAGCGCCATCAAAGTCGTGTAGCGTTTCCTCCCGCGGTTATACAAATCATAGGGTTCCTCCGGGTCACTCCGGTTTCCTCCACACTCCAAAACATACTGGTAGGTGATTAGAATTTTGTTGAAGCCCATGTGGGACAGGGACTGATTTGGCAGCCTCGTGCAGCACATGCGTAATCTGGTCCGCTATTATAAAGAATAGTATTATTAAATAAGGAATTATTATAAAATGATCTTAACGATTATTTCAGTATTTCAGGGCCAGAAGAAAACTACTCCACTCTCAGGCTGGGTGAGCAAACACTTTGTGTCCTGAGGCCGAGTGTCGTTAAAGCTTTCTCCTGTGTCCCATGTATACATTCATTATGGACATCTATGGTTTGATTTCTTTGCCAGTGTGTATGCTGTTCAATACTTATTTTCAACATTGGGGACACATTATACTTACACTGATGGGAGCCAAAGAAACTGCAATGTCCGACGAGTAATGCACCTGCAGCCGATTCACCAAGATTCTGTGCCCGTATCCGCAGTTGTGCTTCCCTGCTCAGGCGTCCGGACGGAGTGACACTTCTTCCGGGATGTAAGTGCAATGTTTGGCTAAACATTTGAATCTTAAATCCAGCGCTCAGTGAATCAGTCGGATAGCCAACGGCCCACACCACCCAATGAAGACAGCGTCAAGTTGCGCCACAATTAGATCGGTACGACACAATACCCAGCGGAAACCCCGTGTTAAATACCTGCCTTGCTGATGCAATCCCGAAAAATCTGTGAACAGTCCAACTAAAATGCGGTCCGCAACCCGTAGTAATAAGCTCCATTGTGTTACTGCCTGGTTACACACACTTTTGATTTTATGAAACTAGTCGATATTTATAAGATGCAATATCACAGTGTCCCACCCCACGTAGTGGATACATAATATTTTGGGGGTTCAAGAAAATTATTAAAATGTATAGATTAAACTAATTGTAATTTGGTCATTTTCCTAAGGGGAACTTCTTCCGGATTTTCAAAGGACACACTCTTATTCGGGAATTCATTTCAAAGCTGCCGAATTAATTTATGAGCCAGGTGAGTTGAAAACACAGGCCCCAAACGGTCCACATTCGATACCGTTCTAGAAATATTTTCAGAGATGGGGAAGTGAAGAGCCGCGCACCGTACCCTGACTGACAACAACATCAAAGGGTGAGGTAGCGAGACGCCATCTGTTGACACCATGGACTGTTTTAAAAAAAGTGAACTACTAATAAAACTGATACTGAGAATACAACAAATAAGCCGGCCAGGTTGTCTACTCTCATTTATGACCTTACTCCCGAACAATACCCTGGACTGTTTTGTGGATGAAAATGACATGTGTGTAAAGCATTAAACTTTTCCAGGTTAAAATTGCAGTTAAGCTGCAGTAGGTCTATACAAAAGGATATAAGGCTGCTTGTTAGATCATGTCTGATCGTCATCACGGGCAGCTGCTTACAAGGTTAGCTAAAAGAAGGCGTGGTGTTCTCATTATTCCATCCTAGAACCTTTGCATATTTTCCCAGAATCCCCCAGTGGAGCATCCATGATAATAAGACTCTCAGCCACTACACGGTGCTGGCCTTAATGCACAGCTCTCCTGTAAGTAGGAACTTTTAATTTCCGACAATATGTTCTACACATAGCCAACTTTATCTGACCATTATACGTCTAGATTTGTAGTTTTCTCCTCTGCAGGGTATGTGGACCTTTTCCTTTATCCCCCCCCCTCAAACCTCTCCCTATTATTTAGCATTTGTAATTGTGTCTGCTAAGAGTACTCTGATAAGATCTCTAGTTAGAAAGATATATTTAATCCCCAGAATTACTGATTTATGCTAAAGTTCTTTGGAACGATTATACAGTTCAGTGTAATTGAGATGGAGTTATTAAAGATATCACTATTTATATAGAGAAAACAGAAGTATTCTGTTTCTATAACAGGGGGTCCACCTGATTAAGGACACTGACTTACAGACAACCCCTAGTTACAGACGGACATCTCTGCCATAATGACCTGGTTGAAGCTCCATGGATTGCTGTTACTGTAGTACAGGCTGCCATGATCAACTGTAAGGAGGTCTGTCGGTTACTGAAGGTTTATTGATTATATAGAGATGGAGAGAGCACTAACTATAAAATGCTCGGGTACTCGTTATTCGGAGGGGACGAACTTTTCCGCCGATGCTCGGAGTGTCGTACCGATAACCGAACCCCATTGAAGTCAATGAGCCGACGACTCGAGCATTTTTCAGGGGACCAAGGCTCTGCCACAGGGAAGTGGCCAAACACCTGGGAACCTAAGAAAAGGATGGAAAACACCACGGAAATGAAAGAAACGCCGGAGGGGCCAGCATGCATGGATGCCCTGAGGTGACTTAATCGCCACCATTATGCAAAATATGGGCAACAGCAGGCCATGACAGGAGTGACAGAATGAAGCTAGATCATAGCATCTAAAACAGCAATAATTGACCCTGACATATAGGAGGACGGCATGCAGAGCAGCGGGCACAGCAGCGTTAGAGAGTGGCATGGCGACATACCCTAATGGACCTAGGCTTCAAAACCAATGGGTGGCAGGAGGAACCAAAGGAGGTGAGCAAGAAGAGCGCTCAAATAATATCGGTATGACATGATAAAAGTTTGCCAGTATATTTTGTGGTACACAGAGGGTGGCGAACAAAGTTAACAGCAGTAACCATGTGAAATGGCTGAAAACAACCCAAAATTCTGCCTGCCACAGCTCGTTTGATAAGGGGACCAGTATGGAGGCAGTGAACTAGTAGTAGATTAAATGGTGTGCTGCAGTTTTAATAAAACGTATGTTAGTTGGATCTGGCATGGAGTTGGCGACTCCGCTGCAGGCGACGCTTTCGCCAATCCAAGCCCCGTATCTAGGCACTACCCAAACAGCAACTTCTAAGAACCTTTTGTACTAAGATCAAGTGAAGTAGAGGTCTTATAAGTTTAGGAATGATCGGGTGGTGAGGGGGAATGTAAACAGATCAGAAGAAAGCGCTGATAAAAATTATTGAGTAAGATTAAAAGTTTATTAGCCTTATTTTGATGGAATAACACAGTGGGTGGCGACAAAGGTAAAACTTGATGTGGAATCATGAAAACAACCCAATTATGCCTGCCTGACACACCTCGTTTGATATAAAGGGCCGATGGAGGATGGGCACGTATATGACGACTAGTTGGGACATGGTAGCAAATGGAGACACGTGTGGAGGTGCTATGGAGACATAAGGATCAGGCGTTCAGTCAAATTTTAACAGAGAAGTATGGCCCTCGAATAAGAGTGGCCTAGTCGAATCAAAAATTTTCACAGGAGCCAGTGTGCTCGATTGAAAGATATCCATGTGGCAGGCAGGTAACAGAGCAGGTAGGTGGCCTCCAGAAAAAGTTGAATAGATTGAGTGCTGTATGTGCGCAGTCCAAAAAGTTTTCAAAACCAGAGGAGGCAGGTAGGGGCTCACATCCAGGAACAAATTGGAATAGATTGAGTGTGTATGGGCCAGTCCAAAATTTCAAACCAGAGGAGCAGGTAGGTGGCCCTCAGAAAAAATTAATAAGAGTTGATGCCTGTATGTGGCAAGTCCCACAAAGTTTTCAAACAAGAGGAGCAGGTAGGTGGCCTCCAGACAAAAGAATAGCGTGAGTTGCCTGTATGTGGCAGGTCCCAAAAAGTTTTCAAACACAGAGGAGCAGGTAGGTTGCCCTCCAGAAAAATGTGGAAAAGATTGGTGCCGGTAGTGGACAGTCACCAAAAAGTTTTCAAACCAAGAGGAGCCAGGTAGGTGGCCCTCCAGAAAAATAGAATAGATTGAGTGCCTTGTCTGTGCTTTCGCCCCCGCCTCCCTCCCCCGCCTTTACAGGACCACACCAGTGCACCGTATGTACTGTATGTCACACTATAACTATAGTGTACCGTATGTAGCATGTACTGTATGTCACACTGTGATAACTATAAAGTACTGTATGTAGCATGTACTGTATGTAACTGTAATAACTATACTGTACATACCATGTACTGTATGTACCATATGTCCCATTATAATCACACCAGTGCACCGTATGTACTGTATGTCACACTATAACTATAGTGTACCATATGTTGTAGCATGTAATGTGTATGTCACACTGTGATAACTATAAGGGACTGTATGTAGCATGTATGTATGTAACTGAATAACTAAATGTACATACCATGTACTGTATGTACCATTATGTCCCATTATAATCACACCACGTGCACCGTATGTGTACTGTATGTCACACTATAACATAGTGTACCGTATGTAAAGCATGGTACTGTATGTCACACTGTGTATAACTTAAGTACTGTGGTAGCATGTACTGTATGTAACTGATAAACTAATGTACATACCATGTACTGTATGTACCATATGTCCCATTATAATCACACCAGTGCACACCGTATGTACTGTATGTCACACTAACTATAGTGTACTGTATGTACCATAGTGTCACATGATATACACACCAGTGTACTGTATGTACCGTATGTCCACTATAAACTATAGTGTATTGTATGTAGCATTACTGTTGTCAACTTGTGATAACTATAATGTACTGTATGTAGCATGTATGATGTAACTGTAATAACTATTACTGTACATACCATGTACTGTATGTACCATGCATTAATTACCACCAGTGTACTGTAGTCACCCTGTAGACATTCCCACATCATAAATCTGCCAACAACCCAAAGCATCATACACTGACATGTATAAACAAACATCTGACCATCATCCGCACAGAGAACTAGAACATCCGCTCCCCCTCTAACAACTTCCACTAACCAGACCAATACCTGCGCCACCATTCAGCACCAACACAAGCACCCATCAGCACCAACACACTGCACCATCCCAAGCACCAACACACTGCACCCATCCAGACCCCTGTGCACATTTAACTCTTTATGTCCAAACCTTGTTACATCATTACTTCCTGTAACTTCCTACATCCAATTTTCAGATACAAATACTAAAACAAAATCTATTACAGTATACTACAGGTATCTCACACATTCAGGATTTAATAGATTTTACTACTACTCTTCTAGGCTTTTTATGAGCTCTCCTATTTTTAGTCCTGCGCTTAAACATACCCCTAGTTATTTGGTAATGTAAAGGCTGTTCCGGCTCAGGAGAACCAATAGGTTCATCCTTAAAGCATCATCCTAATAACTGTACATTCTAAGGGTAAAAAGACAGTCCTAAATATATACGACCAATGTGTACAGCAGATATCCAATGTGAAATCACACGGTGTGAGATACCTGCCCTGACTAGATGCTTCTCTAGGGATATATTCACACCAGCACATAATGATCAGTTTTCAATGCAGTTTTTAATGCATCTCCAGGAGCAGATGATGATGATGATCCTTTACATCCCCTTCCCTTTGTACCATCTCCCTGCACTGTTGACACATCTAATACTACATGAGAAATCCTTATGGAAACCCGCACATGTGAACGCAGCCAAGGAGGACCATAGAGCAGCAGCCTGCAGCTTCCTGCACTATGCTGCACACAAGAAGCATCATGTCTCAACCTTCCCTCTCTCCCATGTGTTCCTCACTCCAGGAGCAGACAGTAACATCAACCTCATTCACCCCACGTGTGTGAGGCCGCAGCGCCTGGGGCAGTGTCCGCCCGGGCTCAGCTTCTTGTCCCTGGCATGGGCAGCACGGGAGCCACTGATGCTACACAGCAGTATGGGAGGAGGAGGGACGACCATGCAGCTTCCCTGGGAAAGATGCTCCTCGTTATCTCTATGAGTGTGAGGGAGGCCGGAGCAGCTATTATGTCAATAGCAGCCTGCAATCCTCCGAGCAGTAACCAACTGGCGTACCTGAGCGGAGACATGAGAGGATGTGACATCACCTCATACACACAAGTCCCACAAACAGCAATGCACATAGCATATGGCGGGGACACAGCAGTTGTATACAGTGCAGTGATGTATGGCAGTGCATACCGTTATAGTGAGGGGTATATAGCAGTGTATACTGTACAGTTGGGTGGAATGTATAGCGTGTGGTGAGGTGTATAGTGTAGCAGGTGAGGTGAGTATATAGCAGTGGTGAGGGGTTATATAGAGTGATACTGTGCAGTGGGAGGGTATATAGCCGTATACTGTGCAGAAAGTTTTTGGTAAGGGTTATATAGCGTGTATACTATGCAGTGGTGAAGGGTAGGTTATGCTAGAGTGTATGTGCGAGTTTGGAGGGATATATAGCAGCGTATACTGTACAGTGGTGAGGGATATATAGCAGCGTATACTGTACAGTGGTGAGGGATATATAGCAGCGTATACTGTACAGTGGTGAGGGATATATAGCAGCGTATACTGTACAGTGGTGAGGGTATGATAATAGCAGTGTATTTTGTGCAGTGGTGAGGGGTATATAGCAGTTTCATTGGCAGGTGTGAAGGGCTGGAAACATAGCCATACAGTTTAAACCTTATGCACACAAACATTGGGGGAGATTGCGAACGTTTTCTGGCGTAGAAGAAGCACGAAATAATCGCAAATTCTTGTGGCTGCGAGAAATTGCGATTAATTATGCAACATCACTCCACCATATGGGCATGAGTAGTACTTTCTAAAAACGTGCAAAACAGTCCCTGGAATGTTCAACTTTTTTTAAGTAAAACTTGGCAGTCTGACCTACCATAGTTTACTTTATATCCACCAGCGCAGCATGACTGGCAAATACATCATGATGTCTAAGCCTCATGATGTTATCCTACGCAGAGGGGGGGGACCTTTATCATACGACGGTGTCTCCACTGAACACTGATTCACCGGATAGCATCAGACCAGTTCCATGCATTTTATAGCATTGGTGACAGTGGTCCTATGTATGAGCATCTGCCGAAGCAAAAAATAAGTGCAGGGAGGATCGTATACCTTTAAAGGTACCCTTATACTGTACATGCACAACACACGTATGCCCAACCCAGTCCGAGCCATGGAAAACTAGCGCTGCAAAGATTAGGGGGTTATTATAAGGGCCTTTGGCCACATCAGTGGGTGTAGAAGCCTGAAATAATTATTGCCTATTGCTAGCAGTGTGATTTTTTCCCTAATCCGCCACTTCACGCTAGTGGGGGTGTGACGGGGGGGCACGGGCGTCTGGGAGTGGGCCGTCTCAGAGTGTCACTGTTCCCCACACCTGGCCACTCTGTGCAGTGGCGACTTTCACATGTGCCGATACAACAAGAGATCGAGGCGTCTTGATGGATCGCCCTGCGACAAAAGCGCGGGGCCAGGCGCATCGTGCACCGGCGTATGATAAATATCCCCTAGAGCGTGTGGGGGACAGAACCGCCGTAATGTCGTCTAGGGAGTCAAGGCTGGGAGCCTGAGAGAAGAAGCATAACACATCATTCCAACATATCGAGAAACACAAATTATACATAAAATATTACAACTCTGCAGAAATTCACATGAAACCAAAATCCCCACACATCATCAAAAACAAAAACTGCTGATCTATAGATGATATCCATACATTCTCAATTCTAATATTAGGAGGAGTGTAAAAAAAGAAAAGAACAACATTGCTTCTGTGTCATCCGGCACCAGGCTCATACAGACAGGTGTAGACATCCATGACAGAAATGAAGACTGTACTGTCATATTTCAGCACCGGGTGCTCGAGAATATTATGTGCAGGAAATTATCAATTGTCATTCCATAGGGGAATCTTTGTGTCGTTCCAATCTAAAATCATATGTCATTACTTCACATTTGCTGTAGAAAATACCCAATTCAAACCGAGAGCTGCCATAGGGAAATCTGCAGCTCTAACAATGAAATTGTGTAGATTGGGTTCAGATATATTGCCTAAGGGTGATGCACACACATGGCGTTGAACCGTTTTTGGTCCGTTTTAAACAGTCTGTTAAAAACCACTTGCACTAAAACACACGCATTTTGAAACAACGCATGCATTTTTTGAATGCATAGGTTGTTTTGACCAGTTTTAGTAAGATAATGGTAAACCTATCAAAATGAATGACGTTTTCAAAAAACTCACCACGTTTTTTAACCAATGCGGTTTTAACGGGACTGCTAAAAACGTACCAAAACGGGTTCAAAACCATGTCTGCCATCACCCTAACACAGCAATTAAAACAAGAAAGGCCGCGTCACCTGGAGGTGTTGTCTGGTACTTCTCTGGTCCCCTACTAGTCTGCATACAACTGACGTGGGACTACACTCATCACTACAGGCTTACTACAACACAGGCATCAGGGAACCAGAGAAGTTTTGCTATCAAATTTATGCTGGATCTGTAAAATGGTCTCCATCTATAAGGACAAAAGTCACAACAATGGGATTTGTTGGCACGTTGGAAGTCCCAATAGCAAATTCTACAACCCATCTGTGATCGCGAAAAGACCATTTGATAAATACATTAAATGCTATTTGTGTCATTTATTAAAATAATGAAAAAAACACTTTTAAGTGGTGGCCAGAAAATGGAGAGCGCAGAGCTTTGTGTTGTCATGACTCTTCATCCCTTCACTGTGAATGAACAGGAGGATTGTGTTCTGTGGGACATTGTGAATGGAGGCAGGGAGCTGCTGCTATCGATTGGGGGGGAGGTCCTGCCTGGGCCGTGGGGTGGATGCCTGTTATCCATAAGGACCCATGTCATCCGGATCTCCCCCCCCCCTGGGTCTGTGAGGGGAAGCATAGCCCTGACTGGCCTCTATTAGCTTCGCTCTGTATCTATTTTCATTGCCTCTCCTGCGTACTAACACTCATAATTGGGATCAGCCTCCGTGCACACACCACTACAAGAGTTCAGGTTTTTCTTGACACAATTAGAATATCTTTTTAAAACTAGAGAAATTACAACGCAAATTTTTTGTGTATTCTATTTTATCATTTTTGTTATAAAGGCAGTTCTCCAGTCAGAAGCTTCAAAATATATGTTAGGCTAAAATTCACACGAAACGTAGGGGGGGCGTATATACGGCTGACGTATATACGGGTATATACGTCCCCCATACAATTGCTTGCCGTAAGGCGCCGTAGAGAGCGGTTCGGTGCATGCACACGTGCAGCACCGTATACCGTTCCGTAGCCTGTAGAAAGATAGGACATGTAATATCTTTCGATGGAATATGGCGCCGTGTGCTGTGTATTCCTATGGAGAGGGGCGGGGGTGAGCTGCGCTCATCCACTGCTTCTCTCCGCAGAGCCGATATATGGCCATACTACGGTAAACACATCCGTTTTTGATCAGTTTTAATTAAGATAATTGGTAAAACCTGTCAAAAGGATTACATTTTAAAAAGGTTCAAAAGCCACATGTGTGCCGCCGGCATTAGGCTTCTTTATTCATTATTATCTTTTAGGCAACTAGAGGGGGGGTAATATGCCTATTTCCAGGAACATTAAAGCAAAAATAAGTTTGGGCGGAATAGATTCAGACCCGAATCAAATCGTACGAAAATTCAACAAAGCTTCAGCAAAGAATTTACATAAATAAGCTAGCATGGCTGCGGTTACAATTTAGGAAAACACTCCTGCACCTCCACACTACAGATTACAAATTGGGTTATTATGAGCCGTCATCTTATTTGCAATATGTGTTCAGGTTAATTGGCGATAGGGCACTTTAACACCCTCTATCAGATGATTCGGCGGTGGGAAATCACAAACGGCTCATTCCACTTTAATGAAGTGGCAGTGTAAAAAACCTGATGTGTGTTAATTCAGCCTGATGTATAAAAAATGTCTAACAGCGTGCCCGTGGAATAGACTGTCACATGGGACTGTGTGGGAGCTGTAAGATGGCATCTCTAGAGTTAAGCAATGCAAAGATGCTGGTTGACTGCTAGATTATGGGGTATTAAAGGGGAGATTATCCGGACTGCCCCCCCCAGCCTATCAGATGAAAGATAGCCCTCCTTATTGGCAGTACCATGTGATCGTAGAAAAAAAGTTATTAGTATGGGGAATACGTGTAGAATTTGGCATCTAATAAGAAACTGCATAATTTTTGTGTTAGAATGCTTATGATTCTGACCGGAAAAAACTCATTCCCCATAGACAATTAGATGTCATATTAGGCAGTAGTATTACTTTTAAATATAGTGTTTTTGATAATTTTTTAGTTAACTGAAAGTAAAAATACAAAGTCCGATGTATTCAAAAGTGAAAATGTTTGGGGGCGGCAGCCCCAAGATTATTGAAACACTGGTGCATGGTCTTCAATATTCTGGGGACCCAGCGATTTTGGGAAGTGGCACCATCTTTTTAGTGACATTATAACATAGAGCATTGCGACAACAATTCGTCGAGTCGCTGTATTAAATGTATTGCAAAACTCTCGACTAAGCATTAACACCCCTTTAGGTGCGTTTTGCATGCATTTGGCTGGTTTGAATCCTGTATGAACATTTTCCCAGTGGCTTAAACTTCCACAAATGAAGAAAAACCAGCCAAGCACATAGTAAACATACAAAAACACATGCATTTTCATTGCATTTAAAAATGTTTAAAGAACTGACCAAGAAAGCACCGTGTGACAGCACCCTAAGGGGTGGTCATTGTAGGGATCTCATTCCCATATAGATGCATAGACAAGGCAAACACCATGTTTTCATTTATTGGATGATTTGTGATTCCAAAAAATATTTAGCTTTCACCATAATTCATAACAAACTACCTTCACCATAATTCACAAAAAACATCTCAACCCTTGTCAAGCACAAACTGTGTGTGTAAAACAAGAAGGAGCGCTCACTAGAATGTACATATAGGCTAAGACCCCATCCCGGCGGATACATTAAGAAACATAGGCCGACCTGGCATAGTTTTGCATAAAAAACATTTGCGGGTTTTTAGAAAGTGCGCAGGCATGTGGCAGCCCACTTCCCTGGTGCCAGGATGGTGGTAAGCGTAAAGGGCAGCATGGGGCTCAGGGGTTGGCATTAGAGCCTTGCAGCGCTGGGGACTGGCTTCAAGTCCCAGGGTCAACATCTGAAAGAGTTGTATTTTCCTTAGTTGCATGGGTTAATAATAATATAATAATAATCTGTAGTTATATAGCGCATCAATCGTTAGTTTTCTCTGCCGTGTTTTACAAATCAAGGGTTTCCTCCGGGTCCTCCGGTTTCCTCCACACTCCAAAAACATACTGGTAGGTGATTAGATTGTTGTTGAGCCATTGGGACAGGGACTGATTTGGCAGCTCTGTGCAGCATGCGTAATCTGTGTGCCGCTATATAAAGAATTATTATTATTAAATAAAGGAATTATTATAAAATGATCTTCAGATTATTTCAGTATTCTAGGGCAGAAGAAAACTACTCCCTCTCAGCTGGGTGAGCAAACCATTTGTGTCCCTGAGGCCGAGTGTGTTAAATGCTTTCTCCTGTGTCCTTATACATTCATTTATGGAATCTATGGTTTGATTTCTTTGCCGTGTGTATGCTGTTCAATACTTATTTTCAACATTGGGGACACATTTACTTACCTGTCTGAGGAGCTCAAAGAAACTGCACTGTCCGACGAGAATGCACTCTGCCGCGATTCACCAAGATTCTGTGCCCGATATCCTGCATGTGTTGCTTCCCTGCTCAGGTCCGCCGGAGTGCACCTTCTTCCTGGTGTATGTAAGTGCAATGTCTTGCAACACAATTTGAATCTTAAATCCAGCGCTCAGTCTGAATCAGTCGGATCGTCCAACGGCCCACCCCCCAATGAAAGACAGCGCAGTTGCGCCACAATTCGATCGTGTACGACACAATCCCAGCGGAAACCCCTGTTAAATACCTGCCTTAGCTGTGCAAATCCCGAAAATCGTGAACAGTCCAACTAAAATGCGGTCCGCAACCCTTAGTAATAAGCTCCATTGTGTTACCTCTGTACACACACTTTGATTTTATGAAATCAGTGTATTTATAAGCATGAATATCCAGTGTTCCCACCCCACGTATGGATACATAATATTGGGTCAGAAATTATAAATTATAGATAAACTAATTGTAATTTGGTCATTTTCCTAAGGGGAACTCTTCCGTTTTCAAAAGGACACACCTTCATTCAGGAATTCAGTTCAAAGCTGCCATTATTTATGAGCCAGGTGAAGTGTAGAAAACACAGCCCCAACGTGTCCACATTCGATACCTATCTAGAACATATTTCAGAGTATGGGGAAGTGAAGACCCGCACCCATACTGACTGACAACACATCAAAGGTGAGGTATGCGAGACGCCTCTGTTGACCCATGACTGTTTTAAAAAAAGTGAAACTAATAAAACTGATACTGAGAATACACAACATACAGCCAGCAGGTTGTCTACTCTCATTTATTACCTATACTCCAGAACAATACCCTGGACGTTCTGTTGACTGGATGAAAATGACATGTTGTGTAAAGCATATTAAACTTTTCCAGGTAAAATTGCAGTTAAGCTGCAGTAGTCTATACAAAAGATATAAGGCTCTTGTAGATCATGTCTGATGTCAAAGGGAGCTGCCTTACAAAGGTAGCTAAAAGAGGCGTGGTTTTCTTATTCCATCCTAGATAACTTGCATATTTTCCCAGAATCCCCTAGTGGAGCATCCATGGCTAATAAGACTCCTGCACCTACACGGTTGTGGCCTTAATTGACAGTCTCCGTAAGTAGGAACTTGTTACTTTCCGACAATATGTCTTACACCATAGCAACTTTATCTGACCATTATACGTCTAGATTTTGTAGTTTTCTCCTCTGCAGGTTATGTGTGACTTTTCTTATCCCCCCCCCTACCTCTCCCTATTATTTAGCATTTGTAATTGATGTCTGCTAAGAGTACTCTTGATAAGATCTCTTTAGAAGATATTTTAATCCCAGAATTATGATTTATGCTAAAGTTTTTTGGAAAAATTATACAGTTCAGTTGTAATTGAGATGGATTATTAAATATCACTATTTATATAGAGAAAACAGAAGTATTCTGTTTTAATACAGGGGGTCCCTGATTTAAGGACACTGACTTACAGACAACCCTAGTTACAGACGGACACTCTCTGCCATATATGACCTCTGGTGAAGCTCCATGGATGCTTTACTGTAGTCCCAGGCTGCAATGATCAACTGGAGGTTGTCGGCTGAAGTTTTATGATAATAGAGATGGAGAGAGCACTAAACTATAAAAATGCTCGGGTACTCGTTATTCGAGGGGGACGAACTTTTCCGATGCTCGAGTGCTCGTCCGATAACCGAACCCCATTGAAGTCAATGAGGACAGACTCGAGCATTTTCCAAGGGGACCAAGGTCCTGCACAGGGAAGTTGGCCAAACACCTGGAACTCAGAAAAGGATGGGAAACACCACGGAAAAATGGAAGAAACAGCCGGAGGGGCCAGCATGCATGGATGCCTCTGAGGCGCTTAATCGCACCAGTATGCCAAAATTATGGGCAACAGCATGGCCATGACAGAGTGACCAGAATGGAAGCTAGATATAGCATCTAAAACAGCAATAATGAACCCTGACACTATAGGAGGACGGCATGCAGAGGCGAGCGGAACCAGAGCAATGAGAGAGTGGCATGGCGACAGTACCCTAAATGGACTCAAGGCATTCAAAACCAATGGGTGGCAGAGAGGAACCAAAGGAGGTGAGCAAGAAGCGCTCAAATAATATCGGTCATTACATGATAAAAGTTTGCCAGTATATTTTGTGGTACACAGAGGGTGGCGACAAAGTTAAATCGACAAAGTTAACATGTGAGAATGGCTGAAAAACAACCCAAAATTCTGCCTGACCCACAGCTCGTTGCATAAGTGGGACCTGTATGGAGGCAGTGGAACTAGTAGTAGATTAAAGGTGTGCTGCAGTTTTAATAAAACATATGTTAGTGGATCTTGGCATGGAGTTGGCGACTCCGCTGCAAGGCGACGCTTTCGCCAATCCAAGCCCGTATCTAGGGCTACTCACCCAAACAGCACTTCTAAGAACCTTTGTGTATAAGATCAAGTGAGTAGAGGTTCTTATAAGTTTAGGAGATGCGGGTGGTGAGGGGGAATGAAACAGATCGGCAAGAAGCGTGAATAAAAATTATTGGTAATGATTAAAGTTTATTAGCATATATTTTGATGGAATAACACAGCTGGGTGGCGACAAAGGTAAAACTTTGAGATGTGGAATCCATGAAAAACAACCCAATATCCTCCTGACACACCTCGTTTGAAATAAAGGGACGATGTGAGGAAGGGGCAGCAGTATATGACGACTAGTTGGGATTTAGGTAGCAATGGAGACACGTGTGGAGGGTGCTATGGAGACAATTTTGGATCAGGCTGTGTCAAATTTTCACAAGGGAAGGTAGGGCCCTAGAAATAGAGAGATTGAGGCTGTATGTCATCCCAAAAATTTAACCAGGTGGTGGCCTCAGGAAATTGAAAATTGATGCCTTATTGCAGGTCAAGTTTAAAACAAGGCAGGTAGGTGGCCATCCAGAAAAAGTTTAGAATAGATTGAGGGCTGTAATGTGCAGCAGTCCAAAAAGTTTTCAAAACCAGAGAGGCAGGTAGGGGCTCGCATCCAGAAAAATTGGAATAGATTGAGTGCTGTATGGGCAGTCCAAAAACTTTCAACCAGAGGAGCAGGTAGGTGGCTCAGAAAAAATAATAGAGTGAGTGCCTGTATGTGGCAGTCCCACAAAAGTTTTCAAACAAGAGGAGCAGGTAGGTGGACCTCCAGACAAAATGAATAGAGGAGTTGCCTGTATGTGGCAGGTCCCAAAATAGTTTCAAACAGAGGAGCAGGTAGGTGGCCCCTCCAGAAAAATTGGAAAACGATTGGTGCCGGTAGTGGACAGTCACCAAAAAGTTTTCAAACCAGAGGAGCAGGTAGGTGGCCCTTCCAGAAAAATAGAATAGATTGAGTGCCTTGTCTGTGCTTTCGCCCCCGCCTCCCTCCCCCGCCTTTACAGGACCACACCAGTGCACCGTATGTACTGTATGTCACACTATAACTATAGTGTACCGTATGTAGCATGTACTGTATGTCACACTGTGATAACTATAAAGTACTGTATGTAGCATGTACTGTATGTAACTGTAATAACTATACTGTACATACCATGTACTGTATGTACCATATGTCCCATTATAATCACACCAGTGCACCGTATGTACTGTATGTCACACTATAACGGCGGGAGCTGCCATTTTCTCGAGCGGGCGAAGTATTCGTCCGAGCAACGAGCAGTTTCGAGTACGCTAATGCTCGAACGAGCATCAAGCTCGGACGAGCATGTTCGCTCATCTCTATTGATAATCCTTTGTCCAATTAAAGCAAACATTGTCACTGGGGCAAAAGAAAAAAATTTGTCTAGAACCTTAATTATAAAATATACAGTTTTGACTTACATACAAATTCAACTTAAGAACAAACCTCCGGACCCTATCTTGTATGGAACCCGGGGACTGCCTGTAGTAGTTTTCCTAAAAAAGTCCTAAAAGTACTATAAATGTGCTATAGCCATGTAGGAGTAGTAGTACTACTCTTTGCCTGTATATATAAATAAGAAAGTATTGCATTGCTATATTCACACAATATATGCAGCATAAAGTAGTAGTAAAGTGCAAATATGAGCTGTAGTATTTACCCATATATGTATGATAGAAGTAATAACAAAATGCTGCACCCACATATGCAGCCATGTCCATAAGTTTTGAGAATGACACAAATATTATATTTTCACATGCACACCTACACTCACACACAGACACCAGCGAACTGCACTCCACAAGCACACACTACACACACCACTGGCAGCAGCCAATACCACGCACACACAGACACTCACGCACACATACACTACACAAAACACCAGACATACACGCGCCACTACACTACACCAACAGAACACAGCACACACTACACTCACACACATGAACCGCATACACACACACAGAAAAGCACACACTACACTACCACGACACAGCGCCACACTAAGCCACATGCACAGACACCCCACACACTACATCACACACAAACACGCAACCTACCTAACACAGACAGCACACACTACACTCACACACTGGCGAAACTAATCACGAACCCACAGCGCACACTACATCACACACAGAACACAGACACACTACACGACCGCAGACCAGCCACACTACACTCACCACGAAACAGGCCAAACTACACAGCAAGACACACTACACAGCACACACTACACTCACCACACAGAACACAGCACACACTACACTCACACACAGAACACAGCACAAACTACACTCACCACACAGAACACAGCACACACTACACAGCACACACTGCGCACACAAACACACAGAACACAGCACACACTACAACTCACACACTGGCACACAGCGCACACTACGACTCACACACAGAACACAGCGCACACTGACACTCACACACAGAACACAGCACACACTACACTCACACACTGCGCACACAGCGCACACTACACATCACACACAGAACACAGCGCACACTCACTCACACACAGAACACAGCACACACTACACTCCAAACACAGAAACAAGCCACACTATACACTCACACACAGAACACAGCACACACTACACTCACACACAGAACACAGCACACACTCACAAACAGCACACTACACACACAGAACACAGCACACACTACACTCACAGCACACACTACACGCGCACACAGCACACACTGCGCACACAACACACAGAACAAAGCACCAACTACACTCACACACTGCGCACACAGCACACACTTCACTCACTACACTCACACACACAGAACACAGCACACACTACACTCACACACAGAACACTACACTACACACACAGAACACAGCACAATACACTCACAACAGCCACTCACACACACAGAACACAGCACACACTACACTCACAATGCCACACAGAAACACAACACACTCACACTACCAGCACACACATCACCGAAACCGCCACTACACTAACACTCGAACACAGCAACATACACACACACTGGACACACAGACACATACCACCGACACCTGCGAACACACACTACACCACCACTCGCACACACACTACACTACACACTGGACACAGCACCACAACTAAAGAACACTACACACAATACATTAAACAGACACGCTCACTCACCACGACACAGCAACACTAACCACTCACACCACCTGCGCACACTACACTCAAACACTGGCACACAGCAACCACTAAACTCACCACACACAGAAAACCACAGACACACTACACTCCACACACAAGAACACCAGCACACACATTACACTCACAACACACTACCACCACAACTCAAACACAGAAACACAAACATCCACAGAACACTACACTCACACACAGAAACATACACTGCACACACAGACAACACAACAATACACTCCACACACAGAACACTTACACTAATGCACACACAGAAACACTTAAACTCCCACTCCACACAGAATACATATACACACAACTACAACTACAAGACACAAACACACGCCGGATTATGCGGGCCGGTAGAGATGGAGCGAGGGACAGGGAGCAGCAGCACCGCTGTCCACAGGTTATCGCGGGGGCGCTGCGCTCTCGCTCCGGAGCGTTGCTGACACAGATCACTGGGTAAGTGCTCGAGCTGAGAGGCCGGCGCGTGCCTGTGGATCGCACGGCATTTACCTTTGCAGCGCGCGCCGGGCGCTCAGCCTGCGAGTTCAGGATACAGGGAATTAATTGCCAAGCGTAACTTACGCATGGCAATTATTTTGGGGTGGGGGTTAAATGGCCTCATCACAGCGTCTAGACGCGTGGTGAGGCGTAATGCGACCCTCGTGTACAGCACCTCATCCTTGTAAGGTGGGAGCTCTATCCTCATAGACTGTAAGCTTTGTGATCAGGGACCTCACTTCTATTCTTCTATATGAATGGTTGTTACTGTAATGTAATATTATGTTGTATATGTCTCCTAGGATTTGTTAAGTGCTATGGGAATTTGGGAATGAGGTTGTATGAATAATATTTTATATATTGATTGGCAGCTTAGATACAGCAAGCTAGCTCTATGTTAAGGTAGATGCCTTATAGAGGCAGCATTAGGATACAGAATCTCATCTCTAGTAAGGTGAAGTCTTTACGAGTGTCGCTTAGATACAAGCAGGCTTGGCCCATATGTAAGGTAGACAGCATTAATATGTATCATGCGCTGTACATGAGTGAGAGGGGATTAAAGGCGGTCCCCTACTTAAGAACTATGACTTACATACGACCCTGAGTTACAAACGGACTCTGGGGAAGTGGTAATTTATTGTACTTTAGCCTTGGCACATAAACAGCTGTACATGAGTATCAAAGGTGTCTGTAATGAAGAGATTATTGTTTATCGTCATGGTCTGATATCAATCAACATTCTTAAATCCCAATTGTCATAGAGACCAAAAATTTTGCTGGGGCTTACAATAATAAATAATACATTCCAACTACTTACAAACTCAATGTGAAAAAAAGAAACAAACTAGCAGACATATCTTGTATTTGAACCCGGGGACGCCTTGGGACGGACTGTATGTCCAGGTGGAAACACTTTTTCATTTATATTTTACCCTGACCTCCACTTTAAGGAGCCTAAGGTTTAGGACGATGTGGCAAAAGCACAGTGAGGGGTGAGGAAAAAGGATTGGTTGGAGTCCAGAAGGAGAAGAAGAAAAGCGACATCAAGACCGACTACATTACAAATGATAGTAAGGAACTTGTTATCACAACCTGGTTCTGTTATGAGAAGCTGGAGAGTTGAGAAGAATTTTTTTCCATGGATATAGAAATAAATGTGTGACTTTTCAAACGAAGAGACGAAATTATTGTACTACAATTTTCACTTATTTAGTATATTGGATAGTTTTTTTCCTACAAAAAGTGCCATGCTTCTCAAAGAAAGGCTGAGGGACTTCCTCTATCATCCCTCGGAGTAATCTGTAAATTTAAAAATACAAACTTTCTTTTTTTTAAAAATTTCTGGAATGTTTTGGATATTTAACCGTATATTCAAAGAAAATAACAAAACACATAAGGATAGATAAAATAAACGTTCTAAATACCTAGTTTTACCACGGTATATCCCCCACAAACTACAATTAAAGGGATTAAAGGGATTTTCCCACAAACCAAGTAGGCCCTTCACAGAAATAGGGACTACTAACTTGCTGATCAGGAGGTGTCTGTGGGGTGCATGGGGTCCCAGGTGTAACTCCAGTCAGACCCCTTGTCGGGTATGCCCGGAGATTAACGGAATAGACGCGCATGACATTCGTCTCCATAACATCTCAAGACTACAGAGATAAATTCTATGGAAAATGCAATGCGAATGGGCCTGAGCACCACCCACGGGGTTTGCATTTGGTAAATGCACGAAATACCAGGGAGTGAACGCAAGCACTTAGCTGTAACCAATATATGCATTTGTTCTCTATTGATGGACTACAAATAAGACACACAGTTCACCACACATAAAGGGACGGTCGTGTGCTACCTGTATCTAACGGTTAGCAGCATTGGGCGTTCATAGAAATGGAATTCTGCACGGCACGGGGGGGGGGACGCCATACAAACATAAAAAGCATGGAAAGTTGCCCGTATGGTCAAGGTTAACTTGCGTCTCTGTGACTGATCTTCATGACTCTTTGCCAATCGTGGAGTTGTTGTGGGGTCCCTACTTTGGGAAAATTTAAAATGGGAAGAACAAGGAACAAGGTACCACAAACAAACTCCACAAGAGAGGACGCCCACAACAAACTCTAGGAGGACAAAGAGGACTGAGAGATTCAGCACGGAGAGCAAAGTGAACCTGGATGGAGAAGCCCGATCTCAGAGGAAAATGGAGTACTTGAGCAGTAACCTCCATATGGAAGAGAGTCAGCCATTAACGTTATAGGCGCGGGGATCTCCCCAAATGTATGAAGGAGGTGCTGGGTCAGATGAGACAAATAAACTGTACTTTTTCATCCACCAAGGAAAACGTCTGGCACAAAACCAAACACATCTCATCACGGCGAAAAGACACTGGCCCCCATAGTGATCGGTCGGTAGGAGATCATGCCAGGAAATGTTTTCGGCAGTTTTGGTCGTCTGTGATGATGAGGTGTGGTTGTTACAGTGTCGGTGCTGTGCTGGGTTGGACCTGCCAGGGAAGGGAATGAGGAAGGGAATTCCAGTGTCCTTAAAAACTTCCATAGTGCATTACTGAAATCCTTTAACATTCCTATAACAATGATTGGGTGGTTGTACAACAAAGGGGTGAAGGCTAGGAAGTGAGAGAAATGCGACCTTGGAAATATACAAAACTAAAAATAACTATGTGCCAAGCAATTGTCATGTTTATGTGTATGGTACTTTTGTATTATGTTATGTATATATGTATGTATGTGTATACTACGGTATGATTTTGTATGTTTGGAGTTTGGTAGTGTATGGTATTACACTTATGTGTATGTTATGGTTATTTGTATGGTTCTTGTATGGTTATACTAGATGTGTATGTTTATTTGTATGTGTGTATGGATATACTTATGGTCTGTTATGTGTTATGGAGTATGGTTATTGTATGTTTGTGTTGGTATATACGTATGGTCTGTGCTGTATTGGAGTATGTTATTGTTATGTTTGGTATGGATATACTTAGGTGTCTGTTTATTTGTTGGCAAGTAGTGTGTATTTGATGTTTGTGTTGGTAATATTTATGGTCTGTTTGTGTATGCTTATGTGTATGGATATGCTAATGTGTAGGGACGCATGCTTATGTGGAGTGGTGTATGTTTCTATGTGTCCTGTGGGGCTGGGGCATCTGAAACCATTTTCGGATGAGAGATGTCTAATGTTAGTGCCCTTGATGATGCCCTTACAAAGTACTAACTGTTAGGGGGGCTGAATTACCGTTAGTTAATGCCCATGAGGTTTCTGTTATTATGTGCTTAATTTTATGTTGCTTTACAATTAGTTTCGGCAGTTCTTTGATGAATGAGATAAACCCTCAAAAATCAGTTCATTTAGGTAGGAAAAACATGAAAAAGCCAAGGGGGGGCGTGAATACTTTCACGAGCGCATGTTACTAAATCGTTCAGTTCATTGTAGTCTCATCCCCCCCCACCCCCACTCAACCACAGTCATTCACCTGTAGTCAGACCGACAGCACCCTTCCCCACACCACGGCTACCTGCAGTCAATAGTTTATACAACCATCATCTGTGCTATCATAGCAACCTGAGTAAGACTATGTATGGATGTAACTTTAATCACACAGTGTACGTATGTAGAGCATTTATACCACACTATAATAACTACAGTGTAACTATGTAGCTGTTGTCACATGATCAAACCAGGTACGTATGTAGCAGGATGTTCACCATTATAATCACACCAGTGTCTGTATGTAGCAGTGTTGCACACTATAATACTAGTGTACTGTATGTAGCATGTATACACACTTAATAACTATCAGTGTACTGTAGTAGCATGTATGTCAGACTATAATAATTAGTATGATGACCCATTGGATGTAATACCACAACATGTCCACATTATAATCACACCATGTGCAAGTATGTACTGTATGTCACACTATAACTTAGTGTACGGGAGTACCATATGTCCACATTATAATCACACCAGTGCACGTATGTACTGTATGTCACACTATAACTATAGTGTACATTGTTGTAGCATGTAATGTATGTCACACTGTGATAACTATAAGTACTATGTAGCATGTACTGTATGTAACTGTAATAACTATAAGTACATACCATGTACTGTATATACCATATGTCACATTATAATCACACCAGTGCACCGTATGTACTGTATGTCACACTATAACTATAGTGCACTGTATATACCATATGTCACATTATAATCACACCAGTGCACCATATGTACTGTATGTCACACTATAACTATAGTGTACTGTATGTACCATATGTCACATTATAATCACACCAGTGTACTGTATGTACCGTATGTCACACTATAATAACTATAGTGTACTGTATGTAGCATGTACTGTATGTCACACTGTGATAACTATAATGTACTGTATGTAGCATGTTCTGTATGTAACTGTAATAACTATACTGTGCATACCATGTACTGTATGTACCATGCATTAAATTACCACCAGTGTACTGTATGTCACCCTGCAAGCACATCCACATCATAAATCTGCCAACACCCAAAGCATCTATAACACTGAACAGTATAACACAACACATCTGACCATCATCCGCAGCAAGAACTAGAACATCCGCTCCCCCTCCATAACAACTTCCACTACCAGTACCAATACCTGCGCCACCATCCAGCACCAACACACTGCACCCATCCAGCACCAACACACTGCACCCATCCAGACCCCTGTGTACATTTAACTATTTCATGTCCAAACCTTTTGTTACTTCATTACTTCCTGTAACTTCCATACATCAATTTTCAGATACAAATACTAAACAATCTATACAGTATACTACAGGTATACTCACACATTCAGGATTTAATAGATTTTACTACTACTCTTCTAGGCTTTTTATGAGCTCTCCTATTTTTAGTCCTGCGCTTGTAAACATACCCCTAGTTATTTGGTATGTAAAGGCTGTTCCTGGCTCAGGAGACACCAATAGGTTCATCCTTAATGCATCATCCTAATAACTGTACATTCTAAGGGTAAAACATGACAGTCCTGATATATATACGACCAATGTGTACAGCAGATTATCCAATGTGAAATCACCGTATGAGATACATGCCCTGACCAGATGCTTTCTCTAGGGATATATTCACACCAGCACATAATGATCAGTTTTTTAATGCAGTTTTTAATGCATCTCCAGGAGCAGATGATGATGATCCCTTTACATCCCCTTCCCTTTGAACCATCTCCCCCTGCACGTTGACACATCTAATACTACATGAGAAATCCTTATGAAAACCCGCACATGTGAACGCAGCCCAGAGATGACCATAGAGCAGCAGCCCTGCAGCTTCCTGCACTATGCTGCACACAGAAGCATCATGTCTCACCTTCCTCTTCTCCCATGTGTTCCTCACTCCAGGAGCAGCACAGTAACATCAACCTCATTCACCCCACGTGTGTGAGGCCGCAGCGCCCTGGGTGCAGTGTCCGCCTCGGGCTCAGCTTCTTGTCCCTGGCATGGGCAGCACGGGAGCCACTGATGCTACACAGCAGTATGGGAGGAGGAGGGACGACCATGCAGCTTCCCTGGGAAAGATGCTCCTCGTTATCTCTATGAGTGTGAGGGAGGCCGGAGCAGCATTATGTCATAGGCAGCCTGCAATCCTCCGAGCAGTCACCACACTGCTGCGTCACCTGAGCAGAGCCATGAGAGGATGACATCACCTCATACACCGCACGTCCCCTATACAGCAATGCATACAGCATATGGCGGGGACACAGCCGTGTATACAGTGCAGTGATGTATGGCAGTGCATACCGTATAGTGAGGGGTATATAGCAGTGTATACTGTACAGTGGTGTGGAATGTATAGCAGTGTGGTGAGGTGTTTATAGCAGTGTATACTGTGCAGTGGTGAGGGGTATATAGCAGTGTATACTGTGCAGTGGTGATGGGTATATAGCAGTGTATACTGTGCAGTGGTAAGGGGTATATAGCAGTGTATACTGTGCAGTGGTAAAGGGTATATGGCAGTGTATACTGTGCAGTGGTGAAGGGTAGGTATCTAGAAGTGTATGTTGCGCAGTTTGAGGGATATATAGCAGCGCATACTGTGCAGTGGTGAGGGGTATATAGCAGTGTATACTGTACAGTGGTGAGGGGTATATAGCAGTGTATTTTGTGCAGTGGTGAGGGGTATATAGCAGTTTACATTGTGCAGTGTTGAAGGGCTGGAAATAGCCATACAGTATTAACCCTTATGCACACAAACATTGGGGGAGATTGCGCACGTTTTCTGGCGTAGAAGCACCAAAATAATCGCAAATTCTTGTGGCCTGCAAGAAATTGCGATTAATTATACAACTACACCACCTCCACCATATGGGCATGTGTAGTACTTTCTAAAAACGTGCAAACAGTCCCTGCTGAATGTTCACCATTTTTTAAGTAAAACTTCGGCAGATCTGACCTACCATAGTTTATTTATATCCACCAGCGCAGCATGACTGGCAAATACATCATGATGTCTAAGCCTCATGATGTATCCTACGCAGGGGGGGGGACCTTTATCATACGACGGTGTCTCCCCTGAACACTGATTCACCGGATAGCACCAGTTCCATGTATTCTCATAGCATTTGGTGACCAGTGTCCTATGTGTGAGCCATCTGCCCGAGCAACAAATATAGTGCAGGTCGTATACCTTTAAAGGTACCCTTAATGTACATGCACACAAACGTATGCCCACCCAGGCATAGCCATGGAAAATAGCGCCGCAAAGATAGAGGGGGTTATTTATCAGGGCCTTTGTGCCACATCAGTGGTGTAGAAGCCCTGAAATAATTATTGCCTATTGCTAGCACTTGTGATTATTCTCCCCAATCCGCCACCTTCACGCTAGTGGGGAGTGAAGGGGGGGGCACGGGCGTCTAGGAGTGGGCCAACTCAGGGTGTCACTGTTCCCCACACCTGGCCACTCGCTGCAGCTGGCGACTTTTCACATGTGCCCGATACAACAAGAGATCGGAGCGTCTTGATGTATCGCCCTGCGACAAAGCGCGACGGGCCAGGCGCACTCGTGCACCGGCGTATGATAAATATCCCCTAGAGCGTGTGGGGCACAGAACCGCCGTAATTGTCGTCTATGGGAGTCAAGGCTGGGAGCCTGATAGAGAAGATAACACATCATTTCCAACATATCAGAGAAACACAAATTATTACGATAAATATTACAACTCTGCAGAGGTTCACATGAACCAAAATCACACACATCATCAAAACAACAAACTGCTGTATCTATAGATAATATTCCATACATCTCACATTCTGATATTAGGAGGAGTAAAAAAAAGAACAACATTGCTTCTGTGTCATCCGGGCACCAGTGCTCATACATGTGACATGTGCAGCGCATCCATGACAGAGAATGAAGACTGTACTGTCATATTTCAGCACCGGGTGCTCCGAGAATATTATGTGCAGAAATTATCATATTGTCATTCCATGAGGCGAGTCCTTTGTGTCCCCATCCAAAATCATATGTCATTGTTTTCACATTTACTGAAGAAAATATCCACTTCAAACCGAGAGCTGCCATAGGGAAATCTGCAGTTGTACATTCGTAATGAAATGATGTAGATTTGGGTTCAGATTATTGCCTAAGGGTGATGTCACACATGGCGTTTTGAACCCGTTTTGAACTGGCGTTTTTGACCAGTTTTAGTTAAGATAATCTGTAAAACCTATCAAAAACAGATGCGTTTTAAAAAAACTCATGCGTTTTTTTCTTCCTTTAACGGACTGCTTAAAAACGTACCAAAAACGGGTTCAAAACGCCATGTGTGCTATCACCCTAACACAGCAATAAAACAATAAAGGCCGCCTCACCTGGAGGTGTTGTCTGGTACTTCTCTGGTCCCCTACTAGTCTGCATACACCTGACGTGGACTGCACATCATCACTACAGGCTTACTACACACAGGGCATCAGGGAACCAGAGAAGTTTTCCTATCAAATTTATGTGGATCTGTAAAATGGTCTCCATCTATATGGACAAAAGTCACAACAATTGGGATTTGTTGCATGTTTGGAATTCCCAATCAGCAAATTCTGCAACCCATCTGTGATCGTGAAATAGACCACTGATGAAATATCATTAAATGCTATTTGTGTCATTTATTAAAAATAATGAAAAAACACTTCTTAAGTGGTGGCCAGAAAATGGAGAGCTGCAGCTTTGTGTTGTCATTGATCTTCATCCCTTCACTTGTGAATGAACAGGAGGATTGTGTTCTGTGTGGACATTGTGAATGGAGGCAGGGAGCTGCTGCTATCGATTGGGTGGAGGTCCTGCCCTGGGCGTGGTGGATGCCTGTTATTCCATAAGGACCCATGTCATCCAGGATCTCCAGCAGCTGCATCCCCCCCGCCCCCTGGTGTCTGTGAGGGAGGCATAGCCCTGACTGGCCTCTTTATTAGCTTCGCTCTGTATCTATTTTCATTGCCTCTCCCTGCGTACTTAACACTCATAACTTGGGATCAGCCTCCGTGCACACACACTACAAGAGTTCAGGTTTTTCTTGACTAAATTTAGAATATCTTTTTTAAAACTAGACAAGATTACACCCAAAATGTTTTGTTGTATTCATTTTATCATTCTTAGTTATGAAAGGCAGTTCTCCAGTCAGAAGCTTCAAAATATATGTTAGGCTATATTTACACAAACGTATGGGGGACGTATATACGGCTGACGTATATACGGTGTATATACGTCCCCCATGCACTGCTATGGCCTCAAGGCGCCATACAGGAGCGGTTCGGTGCAGCACACGTGCAGCACCGTAGTGTTCCGTAGCCTGTAGAAAGATTGGACATATCCTATCTTTTGATGGAATATGGCGCCGTGTGCTGTGTATTCCTATGAAGAGGGGCTGGGGTGAGCTGGGAACCTCCTTGCTCCTCTCCGTAGCGCCGATGTCTGACCAGTTTTAATTAAGATAATTGGTAAAACCTGTCAAAATGGATCCATTTTCAAAACGGGTTCAAAACGCCATGTGTGCCGCCGACATTAGGCTTCTTTTATTCATTTATTATCATTATAGGCAACTAGAGGGGGTAACATGCCTATTTCCAGGACAATTAGAGCAACATAAGTTTGGGCTGAATAGATTCAGACCCGAATCAAAACGTACGTAAAATTCAACAAAGCTTCAGCAAAGAATTTTACATAAATAGCTAGCATTTAGCATTGGCTGCGGTTACAATTTAGGAAAACACTCCTGCACCTCCACATACAGATACAATGGTCTTATTGAGACGTCATCTTGGTGACACGGCCTTATGTAGAAACTGAAGATACTTCTTCTTTGTAATCTAGTGTTCAGGTTAATAGGTGCACTTCAACACCCTCTATCAGATCTTTCGGCGGCTGGGAAATCCAAACGGCTCATTCCATTTTAATGAAGTGCAGTGTAAAAACACTGATGTGTGTTAATTCAGCCTGATGTATAAATAAATAATGTCTAACAGCGTGCCCGTGGATAGAAGTCACATGGGACTGTAAGATGGCATCTCTAGAGTTAAGCAATGCAAAGATGCCTGGTGACTGCTATCTATGGATTATTAAAGGGAGATTATCCCTGCTTGCCCCCCCACCCCCACCAGCCTATCAGATGAAAGATTAACCCTTCGTTTATTGCATACCCTGTGATCCTAGAAGTAATGTAACGGGGAATACTTCTAGAATTTGGCATCTGATAAAGAATTGCAATAATTTCTTTAGTATGATGCCATAACATAGATTCATAACACAGAAAAGTGCATGGAAGTAGGTGGCTAGGAGAAACTTTGATAATTTTTTTGATAATTTTTTAGTTCACTGAAAGTTAACATACAAAGGTCCAGAGGTATCAAAAGTTAAAATTATTTAAAACTGGTGCATGGTCTTCAATTATCTGGGGTACCCTGCACTGTTGGGGAAGTGGGCACCATCTTTTTTGAGGTGCACTTCTAACATAGAGCATGCAACACAATTCTGTCGAGTCGCTGTATTAAATGTGTCACAAACTCTGACTAAGCACTAACCCCCCTTTAGGTGCGTTTTGCATGAGTTTGGCTGGTTTGAATCCTGTATTAAAATTTTCCTAGTGGCTTAAACTTCCACAAATGAAGAAAAACTGTTTCAAACCAGCCAAGCACATAGTAAACATACAAAAACACATGCATTTTCATTGCATTTAAAAATGTTTAAAGAACTGACCAGGAAAGCACCCTAAGGGATGGTCATTGTAGGGGTCTCATTCCCATATAGATGCATAGGCAAGGCAAACGCCATTTTTTAATTTATCGGATGCTTTTTGATTCCAAAAAATATTTAGCTTTCACCATAATTCATAACAAACTACCTTCACCATAATTCATAAAAAAACATCTCAACCCGTGTCAAACACAATCTGTGTGTGTGTAAAACAGGAGTGCTCAGTAGAATGTACATGTAGGCTATAGCCCCATCCCGGCGGATACATAAAGAGGCATAGGCCGACCTGGCATAGCTTTGCATAAAAAACGTTTGCAGGGTTTTTAGAAAGTGCGCAGGCATGTGGCAAGCCCACTTTCAGTGGTGTCCACGGATGGTGTACAGTAGGAGCTAAAGGGCAGCACAGGGGCTCAGTGGTTAGCATTACAGCCTTGCAGCGCTGGGGACCTGGCTTCAAGTCCCAGGGTCACCATTTGAAAAGGGTTTGTATTTTCTCTCCGTGTTTGTGTGGGTTTCCTCCGGATCCTCCGGTTTCCTCCCACACTCCAAAACATACTGGTAGGTTGATTAGATTGTGAGCCCCAAGCTCTGTGTAGCGCTGCGTAATCTGTGTGCACTATATAAATAAATGAATTATTATTATTAAATAAAGGAATTATTATAAAATGATCTTCATATTATTTCAGTACTTCTACGCCAGAAAACTACTCCCTCCTCAGGCTGGGTGAGCAAACATTTGTGTGCTTGAGGCCGAAGTGTGTTAAATGCTTTCTCCCTGTGTCCTTTATACATTCATTTATGGACATCTATGGTTTGATTTCTTTGCCAGTGTGTATTGCTGTTCAATACTTATTTCACACATTGGGGCACATTTACTTACCTGTCTGAGGAGCTCAAAGAAACTGCACTGTCGGACGAGAATGCACTCTGCCGCGATTTACTAAGATCGTGCGCGCGATATCCTGCATGTGTCGCTTCCCCGCTCAGGTCCGACAGAGTTCACCTTCTTCTTCCTGGTGCATGTAAGCGCATTGTCTTGCAACACAATTTGAATCTTAAATCCCGCGCTCAGTCCGAATCAGTCGGATTGTCCAACGGCACGCCCCCCAATGAAAGCCAGCGCAGCTGCGCCAAAATTCGATCGTGTGCGACACAATCCCAGCGGAAACCCCTGTTAAATACCTGTCCCAAAAATCGTGAACAGTCCAACTAAAATGCGGTCCGCAACCCTTAGTAAATAAGCTCCATTGTGTTACTCCTCATGTACACACACTTTTGATTTTTATGAAATAGTAGATATTTATAGCATGCAATATCCAGTGTTCCCACCCCACGTATGTGTATACATACATTATTTTGGGTAGAAAATTTATAAAATTTATAGATTAAACTTTAATTGTAAATTTGGTCATTTTCCTAATGGGAACTCTTCCTTTCTCTCAAAAGGACACACTCTTCATTCAGGGAATTCATTTCAAAGCTGCCATTATTTATGAGCCAGGTGATAGAAAAACCTGCCAAACGTGTCCACATTCGATACCTATTCTAGAACATATTTCAGAGTATGGGGAAGTGAAGACCTTGCACCTACTGACTGACAACAACATCACAGGTGAAGTATGCGAGACGCCTCTTTCTGACCCCATGACTGTTTTAAAAAAGTGAACTAATAAACTGATACTGAGAATACAACAATACAGCCAGGCAGGTGTCTACTCTCATTTATTACCTATACTTCCAGAACAATACCCTGGACTGTTCTGTTGACTGAAAATGACATGTTGTGTAAAGCATATAAACTTTTTCCAGGTAAAATTGCAGTTTAAGCTGCCGTATGTCTATACAAAAGATATAAGGCCTCTTGTAGGTCATGTCTGATGTCAAGGGAGCTGCCTTACAAGGTAGCTAAAAGAGGCGTGGTTTTCCTTATTCCATCCTAGATAACTTTGCATATTTTCCCAGAATCCCCCTAGTGGAGCATCCATGGCTATAAGACTCCTCGCACCTACACGGTGGCCTTAATTGACAGTCTCCGTAAGGAGAACTTTTACTTTCCGACAATATGTCTCTACACATATGACACTTTATCTGACCATTATACGTCTAGATTTGTAGTTTTCTCCTCTGCAGGTTATGTGTGACCTTTTCTTATCCCCCCCCTTCACCTCTCCATATTATTTAGCATTTGTAATTTGATGTCTGCTAATAGGTCTTATCAGTACTCTGATAAGATCTATTAGAAATATTATTTTAATCCCCAGAATTATTGATTTATGCTAAGTTTTTTGGAAAAGTTATATAGTTCAGTTATAATTGAAATGGAGTTATTAAATATTCACTATTTATATAGAGAAAACAGAAGTATTCTGGTTTTATATACAGGGGGTCCCTGATTTAAGGACACTTGACTTACAGACAACCCCTAGTTACAGACAGACCTCTCTGCCATATATGACCTCTGGTGAAGCTCCATGGATGCTTTACTGTAGTCCCAGGCTGCAATGATCAACTGTAAGGTGTCTGTACTGAAGTTTTATTGATAATCCTTGTTCCCACGACAGCACAACATTTTGAAAATTCAATTGTCACTTTGACAAAAAAAAATTTGTCTGGATATATCACCAGTCTGGATATACCAGTTCTGACTTACATACAAATTCAACTTAAAGGGGTAACTCAATGTTATTAACAAAAATACAGCATTTCACAGATATAAGTCCAACCTGTCTCTAGATACAAGTACACAATTTCTGGTCTATACAATTTCAGTTGCACCTGGATCCAACTCTGAATCTTCTGACTTTAGGATCGGGCAGTACAGATTTCTCTCCTATCTGATACCTCACTGAGTTCCTCTCTGCCACCAGCCACTAGGAGAGATAAGGAATTTAATTTAACTGCCCAGTCTTTGGCAGAGCTAATTTTTGTATTTGGGAAAGATAGCTATCTATTGTGGATAGAGAGCTAAACCCAGTGCCCCATGCCAAATTCACTGCATTCTCCCTTAGTCCCAAGTCAGTGAGTAATTTGTACTGAAATGCTGAATATACCTTACCCAGTAAATGAGGCTGAACATCTAAGACACCCGTAGAAGTATCTGGTAGTTGTTTGATCCCTATGGCACATGCATGCTCAGCTGGTTACATTGCTTTTTTATATAGTTTGTACATATAGAGATCATTCATGGACCTCTATAATTACACCAAAGAGCAGTTAGGACATTAGTAGGTGATACAGGAGTGCATGACTTCAGTTTGGGCACCGATGTTAGACCACCACTGATATGACCCCCCCACCCCACCAATTCCACCTGTTACTACTCAATGTTGTAAAGCTACAATAACACGCATCACACAAGATATCATTTAAAAAGATTTCTTTATTCTTTATTTTAAGCAAAATTACTTTTAATAACTTTTTTCAGTATTATTTTTACAAAAAAAGTGTTCTGTTTTTTTTTTTGTTTTCTTTCCATTGGAGGCGGTATGAGAGGGAATACACTGAGAGGAGGAAGTTGAGGGGGTGGTCAGTAAACTAAGGCATTCAACACATCAAACACACCCCTCACAACCAGACACAGCAGGGTGGGAAAGTCAAGATCGTTCTGCAGCATAATGGTAATCGAGAGAAGGCGCCGAGCCTGAGAGAAAGGGGAGAGAGACCTCACTCTACCTAAAATCTCACAGCTTTTTATGTTTAACTCCTTCAATGCCAGAAAGGTTTAAATATGTTACAAATGTCTTTGGCAGCAATGTGTAATATAATAACAACAATAATAATTACATATATATCAGCTCTTGTCCCCTTCTCTCTTGACATTGTCACTCTCCCTTATTCCAGAGCAGCTTATACTTCGATAAGCTCTCACAGTAATAGTTAATACCTTCCTCTTTCAAGGGTCCTGCAGAGAATGGTGGGTAAAAAGTAAAAATAAAACAAAAAAGACCTAACAAATACATAAACAGCAATGCTCTGCATTTTGTGGCAAATACAAAGGTAATTCTATTTTTTCGGTTTCTGTATCAAAAAAGGATGGTGCTATTGAAAACTCCTCTGTCATGCTCCACCCTCAAGGAGGGAGAAGTCACACACTTTAAAAATACAAATAACAAAAAAAATAAGACATATCCCGCACAGTCGCTGGCCAATTGCATTACAATGGAGTCAATTCCAAGTATAAGTTACAACAACAACAATAACCTACTGGGGCCATGGTGTGAGAGACAGGAGCAAGGGGCTTTTGTTACTCATGGATGGGGGCAATTCCTAATTACTGGCCCAAACACAAGGCCACCATCAGACGTCACTTGTCCACTTAATGTTTCAAAAGAGAACAGCAGCATATTAGATGGAATAAGTGAAGGAAAAAACTCAAGGCCTTATGTCCAAAAACTTGTAAATACAAAAAATACTGCAGCGGTCTATATCAGCCAATCAAATTCAAGTTCTGACTTAATATGTGACCTGATTGGTTGGTGACTACTTCCCAGTTTTTGGACATGAGGCCCTATCAGGTCAATCATTGCTCTGGCCATCATTTGTTGAGTCTTTGCTCACAATGGAGGTTCTGTACGTTTTTGCACCAGGTCATCTAATGGACAATTGGTTTCTCATGGTGGCCCAGATGAATGCCAGTCAGCTCCTGACTATAGATGTGTATGTAGGTGTATTGTACATTTATATATATAGTGCATGTATGTCCACACTTGTGAATGTCTGGGTGTACTGAATGCAGGTCTGCACAGTTCTGTAGACTGTAGGTTTCTTCTTGCGCATTCATAGACATAGACTATAGGCATGTACACATATACACAGTATAAACCTAATCATACAGTATCAGTGTGTGTACATGTGCCAGCCCGGGTATTAATGTCAGACTGCAGGCTCCTCTTATAAAGTGTAGTTGCCTGACTGTTATAAAGATGGATGTCTAATAGGCAGGAGAAAGGGATATTGGGCAGGTAACTGAGGGAAAGGAGAACAGAGGGGATACTTGAATCCTTTTACATTCACACCATGCAGTAGCACCATAGTTGATGAGGTTAATCGTAGCTCTCTGACTGCTTATTTTCTCCGCCTGCCGCAGTATTTTCCTTGGCCGCACAGTCCGCCACCTATGTGAAAGAAAGTGTATAAGTCATATATGACCATTTGTATCCACCAAGTCATGGCTATTGAGAATTAATAAGGTCCTAACTTTATGTAATAGCATATGTTAACAAAGCAGACTGGCTACCCCTATTATTGTTTATTGTGCACAGCTCTACATATTGTAGGACCTTCCTTTTGGCTAGAAGCAGTAGTCATATAGCTATATGGAGTGGAGCTGTTCATTTCTGGGTACCCACTTTCTTTAAAGACCTAGAAATGCCAAATTTGCAAGAGTAAATCTTTACAGGACTCCTAGGAAAAACACTAAGGCTGAATTCACATGACCGTAGTGGGATGCATGGAGCTATATGGTTCCACGCACGCACAGCACTGTCCCGCTCACACGCGGCGCTGTAGCTCTCCGTACACAGGGAAAAGATAGAATATGTCCTATCTTTCCCCTTGTTACGACCCCGTGCAATGCTATGGAGAGGGGAGGAGTCACCACTCCTCCTATCCATGGCGCCAGGCGTAAGCCCTCCCAGCTATGGCCCGGTGGGCACACGTTCCTGTGAATGTAGCCTAAGTGGTCATGCAAACGGAAAACTGGCAGTTTTTTTCTTTTCATTCTGCGCCTCTTCCACCTTAATTTATAAAGCATCGGCACCCCCTATGGGCCCCCTAGAAGGCTTGGGCCCCAGGGTACTTCCCAAGCCGCATATATTATAACTCACTACTGGTCAGGATTTACTCTGCTCCAAACCATATAAAGCCAAGAGCTCTGAGTATCTGCCTAATCCCAGTCTTTATCTATTTACCATACCATAAATATTTTTTATATGACACAATACAATCATTTTCCATGTTTTAGTTTATACGTTGTTATGTAAAGGTATCATATTATCTCAATACTGAGCCATTTATTCCACTGTACTCCTTATCTGTGCTTATCCTGGGAAAGCACATACTAATGTCCATGCATTATTAAACCTTCTATATCTAAATGAATATTTTTAATGTATTGCTAATTAGTGACATCCATTTACATCAGGGTGTATGTTTCCTACACTAGGAGCAGGATGACAGCGCCAGCACTTAATAAATGGAATAACTAGTGCTGTCCAGAAGCATTAGCAGTTCATGATCCCTGATCCTACATCATACTGACACATAGATATTACCCGGATCACTGGAACATATGGTATTCATTGTAATGTCTAATCTCCATGACTGGCCCCTGATGTAGTCTGCTCTGTACTAAGCCTGAAGCCATGTTCTATGTAGCGCAATTAATTGGGCTATGTGTAACTTTTATGAATATCAACTACTGAATAAAGCTATAAAAATAAATCATACATGTATAGAATCAATACTGTTCTCTTATAGTTTAGTTCCATTGATGTGACCCTCTTAAGTGATTACATACGGCCTGAAATATGATGAATAGAGACAGCTAAGTGCCTCACAATCATCTCTTGGATCTTTTCCATGAGATCGTTATTGATCGTTCCAAAAATTTGTGGATTTTAATAGTTGGAATCATTAATACAAGGGGACCAAGTCCAATACATGACTATAAAACGGAGAAGAGTCTGTAAGCTTTTCTATGCCAAACCTGTGTCATCCTATTAGAGGATTTAAGAACTGTGGACATGTTAAAAAGTTGGCGGCTTGGGGTCTATTGTGGTTTTAATTTTAGGTTAGGTGAACATAAATTTAGACTAAAGCCCTAAGATGAGCTTGAAGTGTTGGGTGACTTTCACAATCCCATTGGTTATGTAATGCCAGACTTTTCATCACTTTCTTCTCAGTTGTTTCTCTGATGTCTAGCCTGCTGTTTCTAGGAAGTTCAAGCATTTTATTACATCATACAGCTGACTACTCCTCATGTATTATAAATTCACATTGGCTCAGTATTTTGCCTCATACCCTTTAATTCTTACTGAATGGCTTGCTTACTGAGCCTCTCATCCAACAAGTGTCACAATAAGAAGCTGCAAACATGCAGATTGCATTCAGTCAGAGGGCAGAATTAAAGTAAATTAATTTACATATTAAACAAATCTCTTCCTAAACATGTACTATTAGCATTACATATCAGATTTTAAAATATCTTATGGAGTCATGCTACTGCCAAAATAAAGAAGCTTACCTCGGTAGTAGGATTTAGCTGGCTTTTGAGCTACGAAAAGAAATGTATAAATGATATTATTATAATTTCTGTAGAACATTGTCTCTTATAATAATAATAATAATTGTGGATATTAAAATAAATGAATTTACCTCCTAATGCTCCAGGTCCAGCACCTGCAACACAACATTAAATTAGAAATGTAAGTTTAATGCGCCATCTAGTGTTTATTATACAGAATGCGTGTTTTATCAAATACATTTTCACTCCTTTCTGAGAAGTGAATATCATCAGAGGTGAATATTTTGGTTATAGAGGCACATTTAAGAGGGCTTGTGCCAGTTTTATGGCAGAATAGGGGCACTTCTTGAGAAGTGGAGGGGTGTGAACAGGGGAGCAGTTGCCAACTTGGGTGCACTCCTTGGGTGCTGTGGGTGCAGGCTTTGCCACTATTCTATGTCAGGCTGGGCCTAGTGTAAAGGGCACCATCATACACTGTAGCAGGAGAGGGCACTATCATATGCTGGCACCAGTATAAAATATCTTCTTCTTTTACAGAAAGGGCTGTTCAGTCTTTAGTGATTATGTGTTGTACATAAAGGCATCATGGCTCAGCATCCATGATGCCAGTAAGTGCAGTAAATGCATGTCATAAATGAGCCACAAATTGACTGCAGAACTCACCTGCCAGTAGCTAGTGAGCAAAAAACTGACCACCAGAAATGACATGATGGATCGGAAATTACATATCGTTTTTTTTGTTATTAATAATTTTTGCAAATGTCGAATTAGACTAAAATCCATTTGACATAAATAATATTTTACTACACAGCACTTCAGCGGTCACTTCGAAAACTTATTTTTAAAAATGCCTACCGATAAATTTAAAGAGTAAATTACATATTTAGTGATGTTTTATAGAAACATAACTGATTGTCCATAAAGTCGAAATCTATAAACCTTCAATGGATCCTTCATTTTAGAAAAAGAAAGAGAATCTGTTTTTTCATTCAATCACTTTTTATCAGCTGCAGAGTGTCTTTACATTTATGTCCACATATCTGCCACTGATTGACAGCTTCCTCCCCATGCATGGTATAGGGAGAAAGCTGTCAATGGGCAGTGGCAAACTCATTGCCATTGTATACAATTAGTGCTCATCTTCACCTGCAGCTAATATCTATTGATTGTATGTAAACAACTAGAAGAAAAAAAGTAACTCAGCAGAGGAATCATGAGTCTGTCCTTCCCTCATATATGAAAATGTTGATGGATCATCTGTAAGCTCTTAGTTTTAGTGGCAAAATATGCAAATACCAATATCTAAGGGAAAGTATATTTTATCTTAATGTACTTTGTCATCTCTTATGAGGGGTTGTGAGTAAATTATACCTTTATATGTCTCAGTATATGCAGAACTCAGCATATTTGAAATACTGTATACTGTGCTATATAAGACATCAGCATATTGGATTTGTCCAGTTTTAGCTGTTGAAAGCATTTATCCTTGGAGATTCTCGAAGGTGTATATCACTGACATTGAATTCAGGAAGGAGTTGAAAAGAAAAATTAAAATTGTACCTCCAAGACCAGCTCCTCCTAATCCACCTGGTCCTAAACTGGCTCCAGCTCCATAGCCTGGAATGAAATGATAGCATTATTTTATAGTGATGTACTAAACATTGTAGCCTAGACTTTTATGGTGCTAATAATGTTTATGATACATGGCAGTAAATATGTCTCGTGGAGGACATGTGGGAGTTTATTTCATGATAATACTTATCCTCAATGGTAATATGGACACCTATATGTCTAACCAATATGCGACTGTGGGACAACTACATAACCTGATTCTGGGAGCCCACCCAAGGCCCAGGTACAAGTGGGTCAGGTCTACCCTGGCACTAATTCTGTTCACAAAAAAGGCTCCATATATTGGATTTTGCTTCTTTACCTGGCTTAGGTGGCTTGCCTCCAGCTCCTGGGTATTGGCCTGGCAATAGAGATACATATTATTGTATTAATAAGCAGCGTCATTTTCACTTTATCCCCACATTAGTCTCTTTGTATTCCTTGGATCTTAGGAGCTGCATGCTCATAATTATTGCTCACCTCCAGCTCCTGCACCTCCAGGACCAAATCCAGTTCCAGCACCAGCACCAGGTCCATATCCAGCACCAGGGCCATAACCAGCACCAGGACCATAACCTGTACCAGCACCAGGGCCGTAACCAGCACCAGGACCTCCAGCTGCTCCTCCAGCTACAAGGCCACCTCCATAACCTTAGATTCAAATAACAAAAGGTCAACAATTGCCCATCCATCTATCTTACATAGTCTTTGGACCACCATTATGTGTTGTTCGGCTTACCTGGCTTGGGTGGTTTGCCTCCAGCTCCTGGGTATTGACCTGCCAAAGATGAGACATTATTTGACCTCATGTTCCTTTGCTGAAACATTCCTTGAATGACTGCCTATAATACTTGCTATAAAACAAGCTCTTCATGATACAGCTGCCCTGTCAGGATTTCTCACTAACACCACATATTTATTGCTATTCTTGTGATTTTCTATACAGTCTGCTATTCACTTGTTTTCTTCCAGCTGCCTGCAATCTGTTTTCTATCAATAAAACTCCAGAGACCGGCAATAACGATAAATACCATTTTCCCAGCTAGTTCTTGATGATGCTTCTTTGGCTCCCTCAAGCCTATTTTTTTTAATTATTTTGATCTTTATGACATGTTCTATGGATGATCCATATGTTTGGGGTTCCTCCATATGTTTGGGGTCCCGTTGCTCCGTAGTAAACCTTCTGACGGATATATTGTGACACTGGCTAGCTTTCTTACATCTACTCACTCCAGCATGACTATGTGCCGATTAATGTAAGCACTTGACCTTTATTTCAGGCTGTCAGACACCAAATGGATTTATGATCCATTTTATTATGTAAACATATAATATGGCCTAACACAACCCAGCTCCAGATTGTACGGTATTCACAAGTGTCTGGCCAGACATGCTGAGGAATGCTGGCTGAAAAATGTGTGTCTAACTACTGTTAAATTCTCAAGACCGCGCTGAAAGCTGCGGAGGCCACAGGCAGTTCATCTGAAACAGGACCCGTGCGCAGGTTGCGAAGTTTAGGCAACGCCATTGTAGGACACTCAAGTCAGAACAGGAAAGCCAATAAGATGATTGCATTTTTCTGGAGAATGATCATCCATTTACTTCCATTTAATCTTCCATGACCACTTACAACTGTTTCCTCTAGGTAATGTGTCACAATAAGAAGCTGCAAACATGCAGATTGCATTCAGTCAGAGTAAATGAATTTGCATATTAAACAAATCCAGTGCATCTCTTCCTAACCATGTACTATTAGCATTACATATCAGGTTTTAAAATATCGTATGTAGTCATGCTACTGCCAAAATAAAAAAGCTTACCTCGGTAGTAGGATTTAGCTGGCTTTTGAGCTACGGAAAGAAATGTATAAATGACATTATTATAATTTCTGTAGAACATTGTCTCTTATAATAATAATAATTGTGGATATTAAAATAAATGAATTTACCTCCTAATGCTCCAGGTCCAGCACCTGCAACAGAACAAACATTAAATTGGAAATGCAAGTTTAATGCGCCATCTAGTGTTCACTATACAGAATGCATTTTCACTCCTTTCTGAGAAGTGGTGAATATTTTGGTTATAGGGAAACATTTAACAGGGCTTGTGCCAGTTTTATGGCATACAAGCCCTGGAATAAGTGCACTTCCCATCATATGGCCAGGAATTGTGCCCATTTCTCCCCTTGGGAAGTGGAAGGGTGTGAAAAGGGGAGAGGTTGCCAACTTGGGTGCACTCCTACCTTGCTGTGGGTGCAGGCTTTGCCATCATTCTATGTCAGGCTGGGCCTGGTGTAAAGGGCACCATCATACACTGTAGCAGTAGAGGGCACCACCATATGCTGGCACCAGTATAAAATATTATCTTCTTCTTTTACAGAAAGGGCTGTTCAGTCTTTAGTGATTATGTCCATTTAATCTTCCATGACCACTTACAACTGTTTCCTCTAGGTAATTCTTTTAAGGATTACAATAACTTATTAAGGAGGGTCAATAGCTGAAGCTGTCTTTGGACCTCCTTAAAATTTTTGACTCTAATATTTATGGGGTATAAAACCTAGAAGTAAAAGTGGTCTCTATCAATTTTTAAAACACTGTAACTTTCTATAGGTATAAGCTGAAGGTTCATTTATAAATTATATGCTGGGGACATATCTTATGGGTCCTATGTATTCCTGTGCAGAACATTCTCCCAGTTTCTTTCTGGACCTTTCTATTATGTCATCCCTTTATACACCCTTTGGAGCTCCCACACATTTTGGCAGTAAAGGGGTTTAGTTCTGCATTCTCTAAGCAATGGATTAGCATGTCATTCTCTTCTAAGGGTCTGTTGAAGTTCCTGCACTGTAGGACCCTGTAAGGATCCTTTATTTTCAGGATCCATGGTTGCATACATCTTTTTAGATAATAAATAATAGATGTGCTCCTGAACCCCAGAGATATATGACTGGTATCTCTTAACTGTCTTCCATAGAAACCCCCAAAAGTTAAAGAAGTAATTTACATTTAAATGATATTCACATGCTGCTCTTACCTGCACCCCCTACTCCACCAGGGCCAGCTCCAGCACCGGGTCCATATCCAGCACCGGGTCCATATCCAGCACCAGGTCCATATCCAGCACCAGGGCCTGCTCCAGCACCAGGTCCATATCCAGCACCAGGGCCAGCTCCAGCACCAGGCCCATAACCTCCTCCAACTCCAGGTCCATAACCTTCAAATAATTGTATTCAATTATTGATTCTTTGTCTACACTTCCTGCTCACATTTAGGTTCATGTACTATTGTAGAAAGAATCTGAGAAATACTACAAGTAGGTATAGGTACAAAAAACCCAACATATAGTTTTCTCATTCTTGCTCCTGAGTAGGTTTTTACTACTTTCACTGTGGTTCTGTGTGCCAGAGCAGTATTCATATCAATTACCTGGTTTAGGTGGTTTGCCTCCAGCACCAGCTCCTGGATAACCTAATGTGATAAATAAAATAAAGAAATAATAAAATATATTTATTCTATGTACCTGCAAATTAGGCTCAAAAAGGGGACGTGGTTTGTGCATGTAAAACCATAGCTAATGAAGATTATCCACATATACTTATGTATACTGTCATTACTATCAGTTTTCAACCAAATCTGTAGATACTGACTACTTTTTTCTGGTGGACTCATGCACCAACATCTTCACCGTCATGGATGAGCACAAATGGGTGCTGTATAGAGGATCCAGATATACCCACTAATTTACAATGGCACACTTCATCTCTACTAAGTAAACTGATCCTCTTCATAGCATCAAAGATGCATTAGCTGCAGCGTTTGAGAGAAAATCCACATAAATACAGTATAAGGGTCAATCATTGACGTATGTAATTCCCAAAAGTACAATTTCTTCTGCTTTTACATTAGTTTTGGGGTTTTCTTTTCTATCTGCCAATGCAGTCCCCACGGACTAACTGGATGTTTTGCAAATATTTTACTAATTAACATGCAGTTTACTAATTAACTAAACATAATATTTATTTATCTGCCTTGATTTAGTATTCCTGGCTAGTGAGCACTCCTTGGAGAGTGGACCTGGTTGGACAAGTCGGAGAGAATGGAGCCACATGCTTAATGTCTCTGCAGCGTCCAGTAAACAGCCGTCACATGGTGACATTACAGCTGCACGTTTGGTGACTCATAGTCATTTATTCTTCTCATTTTAACATTAAAATAAATTTCTCCTTTAGACTGATCGCCAGCTGAGGATGTTTCCATGGTTTTAGTGATGTAGCCCTGGGGAACAAGGGATCTGCACAGAGCAAGCTATTTCCTTCTTTTAAATAAGATATCAGCTAACTTGGGGTTAGAAGTGATATCATGGTCTAGTCTTGGTTTTCCAAGATATTTTGGAACATTTTTTTTTCTATTTGTTTTATTTGGATGTCAAAAGGACATTAGATTATTCCCTACACCGACACTGTCCGCCCTTGTTGGGAGCTAATTGTTATTCACTGTGACTCGTGTGTTCAAGTTTAGCTGTTGGCAACTTTTGTTTTCATTGTGTAATACTATGTCAAGTCAATATACTCTGAAATTAGTCCTGGAAGTCATGTTAATGTAACAAAGTTTTGCAATAAAGTGCATTAAAGGGATTTAAAGGGAACCTGTCATCAGCAATTGACCTAATCAACCACTACCAGAACATTGTCAAGCAGTGTAATGCCTTCTAGTTTTTAGCTCTGAAGCCTCCTCCTCTATGGTTAAAAAATATGTATCTGACTTTAGCAGATCTGTTTAGTGATGTCTCTGGATGCTGCACCATCAATTACACTAAAGGGGGGTTTCTGAGGAAGAAAGAGCTTGACTTCGGTGTTAAATTCTCTGCCTCCTTGATTTTATACAATCAATTTACATCTCACTTCAAAGTAAATTTTCTGGATGATTCCACCACACTGGGTCATGAAAGAAACACGATCTGGAAGGTGTACGGCTTCTTGACAACATACTGGTAGTGGTTTATTAGGTCAATTTCTGCTTACAGGTTCCCTAAGGGTTTTTTTTTACCCCAAAAGCAATCTCTTTCCATATGCCTCATAGCAGCATATGTGTGTCTTCCCCTTGTGGACAGTTGAGCTTGTTTATTTTTTTTTACATACATCAACCCCATCTATGTATTACATGGTCATACCTTCCGGTGCTTAGATAGTACTTAATAGAAGTATAGTAAGTACACATTCATAGTCATAGTAGTTTTAACAAAAAGACCCCTCATTACATATTGGACTATATTCACATTATGTTTAGCTCTAAGGTTTGGGTAAACCTGCATCAGGTATATGTCAACTAGGGTCACATTCACCCAATGGAGGATAACAGACTGTCCATTTGGGCTCTTTTGGACTGTTATATGATAGCATGCCTTGTAACTGGTATGTAATAATGTATAAGACTATACCCTACCATACAATAATATAGTTTAAATACACGCTTTTCAGGGCCCTAATATTGATTTATCCCATTGTAATTGCGGTCCCTTGTTGAATGTACAGTATTCTGTATGTCCAGAGAGGCTCCAAAACTATATATCCGTTGGAAGCCTTTGAATATAAAGTGCATGGGACCTTTAATGCAAATCTTGTTCATACCAAGCCTTTGCTTATATATAATTATACAGTCATTGTGAGAAAGAGTAGTTTTTTCACATGCGCGTTCTATTGACAAGGCCGAAATCTATTATATTTTTAAAGAAACCTAGATGCTGTTCTTACATTGCCTTCACTCAAATCAGTAAGTACAAAGCACCATCATACACACCTCCTGCTCCAGTGCCTAAACCACCCAGTCCAGGACCACCACCTAGCCCACCAGCGCCAGTTCCCAGACCACCAAGTCCAGCACCAGTTCCAAGACCACCAAGTCCAGCACCGGTTCCAAGACCACCAAGTCCGCCACCAGCTCCATAACCTTAGAGAAATATAATCTCATGTAATAGGATGTAAAGCTAACAATCCATTTTATTTACTAATTATTGTAATATAAAAGTACTGATTGAATAAGCCTATATGTTCAGTTCATGCAAAAAATTCTACCTGGTTTTGGTGGTTTTCCTCCTGCACCAGCTCCGGCTCCTGGGTAAAGGCCTGACAAAAAAGTGCAAGTGAATAAAGGATAGAAACTATAGAAATAAATTGCTAATGGATTAAGTTTACAAGTAAAAATAAAATTTAGATTGAAGTATGAACCCTAAACTCTTACCTCCAGCTCCTACACCACCAGCACCAGGAACTAATCCGCCTCCTATTCCAGCTCCAGGGAGCAGCCCACCACCAGGTAATACTCCTGCTCCCGGTCCTACTCCTGCTCCGCCCCCATAACCTAAACAAATATGAAAAATTGTAAATTGACATAGAAACTCACAACTCACAGCAAGAAACTTCTTCTTAGCCACTACAAAGCCACCTTGTTTCCCGTCCCAAAAAATTATCTACACTTGACAGTGGAAAATCCTGACCTCTAAACCTCTTTATTAACAACATTAGAAATGTATAATTTAGAACTTTTGTACAACACACTTAAAACCCACCCTTTAACCCCATGCCATGTCCAGTCCTCCCCTATGCTGCACTTGTTATATCCCTTTCTTCTGCTACAAGTTGTAATCTCTACACTTACAGAAAAATTCATAGTATATACTCACCTGGCTTGGGAGGTTTTCCTCCTGCTCCTGGATAAGCCCCTGAATAAGTTATGAAGACAAACAGTATTATAGTTAATACAGAGAATGTTGGCCTTAAATGCTAGGTAAGGAGGAGTTGATCTTATTTTATGGACACATATACGTATCGTAAAGAAAGTCTACCATCAAAATCCATCAGAATAAGCTAGGGACACTTACGCATAGATCCCGGCACAATGACTTTGGTAATCTTCTTATATTTGTTAACAATGGAATCCTTCCTTCTAAAATCAACTTTAAAAATTATTCTTATGAACCACAAGGACTCAGTGTAAACTGTTATCTAAACTCTCTCCTAACATACTAAAATGTTTATCTATCTGATATGTAGTTGGAGTTAGACCTGGTGGATCATCAACATTATGCTAATGAGCCTGAGGGGCTCTGGTGGGTGTTTCCATGTCATTTCACAGTGAGCAGAGCAGGTCTCCCCTCCCCTGCACTTCCAGCTGCTGCTAGATTACATAGGCAGAGGGCGGAGGGAGAAAGAAGAGGGAGGGGAGACCTGCTCTGCTCATTGTAACACCCTGTGAAAATATGTCACTGAGGGGTTATGAAAACACCCACCACAGCCCCTCAGGCTTATTAGCATAATTTAAAAAGTTTATTTTAGAAGTAAGGAAGCCATGGAAAACAAGTATAAGAAGATTATCACGGTGTCTGGATCTATGAGTAAGTGTCCCTGGTTTATCATGATGGATTTTGATTTAGACTACTTTTTGCTAAATGTTTTCTTGGACTACAGATATTCCTACAATCTCCCTTTATACAGGGGCGTAACAAGGAGAGGCAGGGAAATATGCATATCCTCCATTCTTGTCGGATGACGGGGCCCCCTGACGCTGTGGGCCCCATAGCAGTTGCTATGGCTGCTACTGCTGTATATATACTCCTCAAAGGGAGGAAAAGAATACTGTAAGCCAATGCCAAAACACTGGGTATATTTGTGGAAAATGTGGTGACCTAACATACCTGCCCCTGGCACTCCGCCTGCACCAGCACCAACTGCAAATAAAAATGAAAAACCTTTACAATGCATTCATCCACAACACACATTTCATTATATTCAAGCTAAACATTATACAGTGTTAAAGGACTAACTATTGCTGGTTTATTCTTTGAGTATCAAAATCTGAAATTTAGGGGGGTTGACATCTCTACCAATTAGCTGCAATATTCTTCGGTTCGGTACGGTATATGGAGGTGACAGAAGCTCAGCAGCGAGGATACAAGGTGTCTGAGCCACATAATATCATATTGAAGACCTGTCCTAAGCATAGGACACCAGTATCTACATTACAGTATTACATTATATATAATCATTATTCCACCTGATTTATTGCAGTGTTTAAAGTTACTAGTTTACATTACTTACTTCCTCCTGGTAAACCACCAGCTCCAATTCCTAATAAATAAAAAAAAAAATTACAGGAATAAGGGAACGGTGTTATGGTTGCAGAAAATCCCTATTGTCATTGTTATCTGTACATGATATGATAATACCTCCTGTTGGGTAGCCACCAGCTCCAACACCAGCTACAGGAAAGACAAGGAAAAATTATGAATAATTAAGTGATTCCAAAACAACTAAGAAATTCAAATTAAAACGCAAATTACTACCCACCTCCACCACCAAGACCTCCAACTCCATAACCACCTACATTAACAAGTATAAACAAATCAAATGAAATAAAGCTGACAAATATTATATAATATGCAGGAAATTCTTCATATGTGACACTGACCTCCAGTCTTAGGGGGCTTGGCACCTAAACCTGTCAAAGATAGGAAAAGATGACAGGTAAATGAAGTATAGCTGTAATATATTAAAGGTAGCCAATATATTTACATGGGAAACAATATAATGAGGAATGAGACATCGTCTATCAGGAGGCCAAATAGGTAAGATATAAGAGGAGGATAACTGGTAAATGGGGCTTAAAACATACATATTTAATATGTATGTAATACAGTCACAGATGTCTGCACTGGCAATGGGAACTTCCAACAGTACAGAAAGATAAAATACACAAACCTCCATAGGGGGATCCACCAGGTCCAACTCCAACTACATGTCAGATAAAGAAACATTTTAGTATATTAGGATGGGGCAAAGGGGTGTTAGTTCCCCTTTTATATAAAACAAACACTTGGGCTTTAGATTGAATCATGATTGGCATAAAAAAAGAATTATCCTAGATATTTCATCTTCTAACATTGACATTGGAAAACAGCACCACTCCCAACCATGTTCATAGTTGGAATTGCAGCAGAGGCCTTTTCTTTTAACTGAGCCCCCCTTATTTTATGCATATACTGAGACCCAGTGAATATACTCCATTGATCAGATATTGGTAAAATATTAAAGGGGCTGACCACTTTACCTCATGTTTTTTGTAATGTGTGTGTGGGGGGTAAGATAATATAAATTACCAATATACATCTATTAATAGTTCTGCCCCACTTTCTTGATATGTGAAGTGAAGCCTCCTGTCTTACCTCATCAGCCAGAGTCACCTGTCCATAAAATGGCCGCAGATGGAAGATCACGTGATCTCTTTCTGTTCATAAACAATCACCAGAGATCACATGACCCTCCATCTGGGGCTATTCTATGGACAGGCATCACATGACCCTCCCACACTTACACACACATTACAAAAAGCATGAGGTAAAGTGGCCAGCCTCTTTAAGGTCTAAAGTAAAAAGGCATTACATATTAGGTTGAACCTGTTGGACCTTTCCATTAATCGCTACAGTATAAACGTGTTGTGTGACTATCTTACAGAGTCATTATAATAACAGCCTGAAATTTCACTTTATTCTGTTAAACTTTCATAAAACAGGTAAATGTTGCCATGCTTTTATATGAATGTAGGCTCATCGATAACTTTTGTAAAATTTTCCAACCAAAAATAAGACAAAAGATCTTTTGACCATAACTGATCCAGTGTGGAAAGAATATTTCTACATCAACTAATGATATGGGGAACAGCCATTTTAGTCTATACAGATGTTAGCCCATACTGTAAATTAGAATTGCTCATATGGACCACACGTGTTCAGTGACACCAAGAGGAACACAAACGGTGGCTTAGTGGTTAGCATTACAGCCTGGGGGCCTGGGTTAAAGTCTCAGGGTCAACATCTGCAAAGAGTTTGTATGTTCTCTCTGTTTTTTCGTGGGTTTCCTCCGGGTCCTCTGGTTTCCTCCCACACTCCAAAACATACTGGTAGGTTGATTAGATCGTGAGCCCCATTGGGTCAGGGACACTGTTTGGCAAACTCTGTGCAGCGCTGCATAATCTGTGTGCGCTATATAAAGAATTATTAATTTATTAAAAGATATTTGCAGTAATGTTCTTTCAAGTAAAGATTGTCTGTGAACAAAAAATCTTTCAGCTTAATTTTGATCCAAAATGTGAAGCATGGCTGACTTTTTACAGACACGGATGATATGTCATTGCTTTGCTAAAACAATTTCTCATTGTTATTTTAACTAGCTGAATTTTCATTATTGCTGAAATCATCCATATTCATATATTTTAGTCTAGTAGGTATGAGAACCCCCCTACACATAACACAGGGATGCACCATTTTTTAATGGCAAATTCCCTTCTTTCATTTCATGATTGGCTTGCGAAAGAAAGAAATCTTTGCGCTGATTGGTTATGGACAACATACATTTTCTGATTGGATAAGGACAACAGTTTTTTGGAGTTTTTTGGGGGGACGCAATTCCTTATCCTCTGGATATTATCTTGAAACAAGTCATGTTATTAAAAGTAGAAGTGCGGAAAATGAGCCTAAGAATAAATCATTACAAATAAATACTGTAAGCACTTTTACTTAACACACACCTCCTGCAGGCAGTCCACCAGCACCAACTCCACCAGCTGTACAGAAAGAAAGAGAGATAATTTACCAGGAGCCAAAATATGTCATATAGGAGTATAGGAGCATTGCAGACATTAGAATAGTTTGGCTGCTACATGGGGCTTAAACATACATATTGTAATAGTGTAATACAGTCACAGACTACTGCAAAGGCAATAAAATCCTAATATACAGCAAGATAAAAACACACAAACCTCCATATGGTGATCCACCAGGTCCAACTCCAACTACATATCAGATAAAGAAACATTTCAGTATGTTAGGAAAGAGAAGAAGGTGTTATTTCCCTTTTTAGATATCAGTTTACATTGAGTCCTTCTGGCTCATGAGCATAATTTTAAAAGTTGATTTTAGAAGAAAAGAGGCCATGGATAACACATATAAGAAGATTACACAGTCACAGTGCCTGAATTATCATGATTGATTTTAATGGTAGATTAAGAATATATTATCAAAAATTCATATCAGTAAATACAAACCTCCAGCAGGAAGTCCACCAGCACCAACTCCACCAACTGTGAAGGAAAAAACAGACACAATTTACTAAGTACCCAAATATGTAATGGGAAGGTTAAAACAATGCAGATACGTAAAGGGGTCGCTGATAGTTAAGGCTTAAACATGTATATTGTATTGTAGAGTACTGTATTGTAGAGTTACAGATTACTGCACTGGTACTGAAAACATCTAACACTACAGAAAGCTAAAAATACACAAACCTCAAAATGGTGATCTACCAGCTCCAACTACAACTATAGGTCAGATAAGGAGACTAGGTCCTCCTATTAATAGCCACAATATAAAAGTGCTGTCCTTCTGTCTCATAGTGCACTGTACCAAAATAGCTTGGAATTCATTTTCAAATAAAAGTAGATAAAAGTAGGGGATTTTAATTTGATCTTTTGATCTTTTTATATAATTGATGACACATTTGCCAAATCCACTGCAATATACATCATTGTGATTTTACATATAACATATAGAATATTCATTATATTCCATGTCCTATAAATCTTGAATACATGAAAAGATGTAGAATGAATAACAAAAATTATTCAATAGTCTAGCCAGTAAATAAATTGCTGGAAAAAAAAATATATATAGGACACTCTTTACAATCTCCTGCTCTATAACATGCTTCCTGCAGATAGGACACTGTGTACAATTATGTCAGCATTTGTGCGAAACGCGCGTCGGGATGCATCCTTTGGCTTTCCCCTGATCTGCCCAGTGTCAGTCTATCATGTTTTCGGGTAAGTGTGCAATAGCAAGATGACTTTTTCAATACTGGATGGTACCTCCAGTTCTGTGCATGGTTTACCTTCACTGCCACTTAATCCCCTACTTATTTGGGTCTAATATTCGACTGCACTGTTATTATTGTCAACAATACTATTAGGACCCTGGGCCAAAAGGGGTAGCCACTGGTCTCCTGTGCTGCCCTTTTTTCTATCTTGGGCTACTTGTGTCCCCTATGCATTGCATTTATACTTTCCCACTTGAGGGATATATATGCTGAATTTATGTATTTACTTTCAATAAAGAGTATTATTTTAACAAATTAGTGTTGGTTGCCGCTCTGGTTCTTTTTTGGTAATCACAGATAAAATAGAAGGCTGTTTTTCAGGAAGCTACAGCACTTGGACAGAGTTTTAAGGATGGTCAAGAAGAATAAACTAATATATTGCTTTATTGGATAGGATTAATGGAGAAATTTATTGGAATTTTTCTTCTACAGTATATTTAACAATTAATGCCACGTACCTCCTCCGCCAAGTCCTCCGACTCCATAGCCAGCTGTAATAATTAAAGAATGGATAGGTAAATACTTAACATTTGGCTACTATTCACTAATACTGCAATCTATTGATTGCTTAAGGGAAGACAACATAATGAAATAATCATGCATAATCTTCACCCCAAGATAGAGAAAGCTAGATTCCTTTTCTTTACTGACTCTCATCTCTTGATAACATATTGGGACACGAATATCACATTTTCGACTTGTCATTTTCTTTCATTTTTGAGACTTTTCATGGTGCTTGTGCCCGCAACTCTTTTTTTGCACTTAAAACTGTCTCTTTTTAAAGTTTGCCATTGTCTGGTTTTCTGCACTTTTCCCTGAGTTATCACCTGAATCCAGATGTAAAAAATAGCAAATTTTGGCGCTAAACTACGGCTGCTCCTGACCAGGCGTAGAAATCAGCTGGGAACTGATTGCAACTTTTGGAGACTTTTAGTGACTTTTGTTTTAAAAGGTCGCAAATTCACTAAAGACCAAACAATACATGTATCAATAAGGAAAAACGGCTAAGATACATCTGACCAACAGAAAAGCCAAGAAAAGTCCCCCAAAACAGATGAACAAAGTCAGACTTATGATACATGTGCATCATTGGATAGAGATAGCTTTACCAACACCATTTTAACTTACCTCCAGTCTTAGGTGGTTTAGCACCCACACCACCTACACAATAGAAAGTTATAATTAAATATTGCAGTTTATAAAGCAGAAAAATGACTTATTTTACAAAACCCAAACTAGCAGAATACTTTACTCATACTATACTCTTTAATTCTCTTCCTATGACTATAACTTTGTAAGACAAATTTATGTATTAAAAAAATATATTTTCTGTATGACTCACCAGCTCCAGGAACACCACCAACTCCAGGAACACCACCGACACCAACACCACCCACTCCTGGGACACCACCAACTCCAGGGACACCACCAGCTCCTGGCACTCCTCCTACTCCGGCCACACCACCTACTCCAGGAACTCCTAAGGAAACAATGATTTGCTTTGTTGAAACTTCCATTTCTACTTAAGTCCCATTTGACCTATTGTTTGGTTGTAGTGAAGATCACTGTAGGTTATATTTGCATTGTATAATTTATAAGCATTGTAGTTCCAGGAGTCTGTTGGTCAAAAGGGAACATCAGCCACGTTCTTCAAGAGAAGTCAATCACTTCCCAAAGTAAATCCTTTACTGAGGTTGTGCGGACATCACTTTAGTGACAGGTATCTCGTATACTTTGCAGGGCCCATCACTGAGACACTATGCTCTCTAAATAGCTTTCACATGCTCTGTATTACTATTGTCTGGTAAATATGACCATAAAGAACATTTGTGCCTTTAGAAGTCAACATGACCTTATTTCTACGATGGAATACATAATATAAAGTAAAGGAAATTCATATGAACTTACCATATTTTGGAGGTTTGCCTCCGGGCTGAGCTCCATATTGTGGGATTCCTGATGAAGATTAATTTTGCAAATTGTAAAAAAAATATTCTTCTTAAAAATGTTTAATTATTTGTTACTTTCCTATCCTACCTCCTCCAGGCACTGCTCCACCACCTGGCAAAACTCCAGCACCTCCAGGATAAACCCCGGGTACAACGCCAGGAATAGCTCCAGGTACGCCTCCTGGTACAGCTCCAGGTACACCTCCTGGTACACCTCCAGCTCCAGCTACTACAAAGAATAAGTGGAAAAAAAAAAGTTATATAAAAATATATATTAACCAAATTTGTGAAGTATCATAAGTTTGTCCCTTAAGTTATCCATTCCATATGGAATGTGAAAACCATATGTATAACGGATCTGCCTTTAATAAGGCGAAAGTTGCATAAATCAACAAGTTAGGTCATTATTATGTGAATAAAAATCTATATTTACAATATTTGGGAAATATAATGTGTCATGTTATTTCCTTCTGCCCTAAGTTATTATTACACAATTCCCCAAAAATCCATAAACAGGATTTCATTATCAGTACTTCAAAGTTGCAGATTATCAGCGGTGATTGTTCAAAGACATCGCTGTGGGATATATTACTACATATGGGGAAAGAAGATGTCCTCATGTACATCAGGTCAATTGTTTGCAGTGCGCAAGTCGGTGGTATGATACTAATTTGCTCCATATAGGAGGTTTAGGTAAGAGAGTTTTATTTTTCTAAAAACTTCTCCACTCTAGTACCTGGGTGCAGGTAAGTTCACTTGTAGTAGGAATAATGCAGATTTTACATTAAGATTTGAAGGTGGGAACCTTTACTATGTAGTATTTTATTACAACAGCAAATTGGATATGAACACATATCAGCAATAAGGTGGGGAATGAATATTAACCTACAATCTACATTTGGTTGTGGATTTGCAGAAGAATTGTAGTTTAATTTTAAATTGTTCCTATCTTACCCCACTAGGGGTATCAAACATTAGGAAACTAAATGTGATCTTTGTTACATACATATTGCTAATAAACAAGTCTATACAAACTTTTTTGCTCTCATATTCTGTTGAAGAGTAAAGTGTCAGATTTTTAAGATAACACAGATGTTAGCTTAGCCTAAGCCTGGTACGCAGAAAAATGACATTCGAAATCTCAGCCATAACATTAGGGAAAATACATGGCAAACGGGTGTGTAGAGGCTCTCACCTCCATATCTTCCTGCCTTAGCAGCGGCTTTAGCAGCTGCAGCTTGAGATCCAACCCCTAAAAGCAGAAGAGGAAGCATAGTCAGTAGATATCTCCATCTTCAGGGCTGTCACATCACGCCTGCTTATAATACAGCACATTGCATAATAACAGCAAAGCAGACAGATCAAAACTGTTCATAGATATACAAAATAAATTATCTGTGCAGCATAAATTCAGTACAATATTCAAGCCAGATGCTGAACATTATGGCAATGATATAGATGCAAAAATAATAAAACATAATAACCGTGGCCATTTACTTGGACACGAAAAGTTACATAAAGACAATAACTCTCAGCACTGCAAAAAGTTTCACAAAGCTGGGATTTGTTCCACTTTATAAACTCCAAAATCTACAATATTTTACTTAGTACATACCAGTGCCTGTAGGGTATCCAGCTTTGCCACCAGCTCCAACACCACCGGCACCTATAACATAGTGAACATTTCTTGTTAATAAGGACATCCTATGTAACAAGGAATTTCTATATTGTATAAATAGCAAAAAACCTTACTTTTGAAGACCCCAACTCAAACAATAGCTTCTGGTAAACCCCCCAGGAATGAAACAATTATCCCCTTTCATGTGGCTTGGGGATACATTTTTTTAAATGTTGGTCTATTCCAGGATCTCCCTTAAAAGTCAATAAAAAGATACAAATGTGTAGCCACCTCTCTACTCACTGTAGCCACAAGATGAGGATTGTTGCATCCTCATTCTAAAGCCAGAGTGTAACCCCAGAGGTGAGATCAGACATTTATGACCTTTATGGCATAAATGTTTAATTTAGAAATACCCCTTGAGAGAGTGAAAAGAACATAGACTTAGTAACAAGAATTATATAACCTAATGCTCCACTATCTGAAAAAGCGGGTGGAGGGAGAGAAGGACAAGGGGAAAGCGCTGCTAATGTAGTATTGTGATGAAAATTGAATTAAGTAAGGAGTAGATATGTGTTCACGGTCTTAGGTTGTGCTTATATAGGCTCAACACTATAGAGAGCGTTAAAGGGCTTTTCCCATGAACTAAAGTTAGGCCCTATCCGTGGGATGGGGCCTAACTAGCTGATCAGTGGGTGTCTCAGTGCTGAGACCCCCACAGATCATGAAAACAAAGGGTCCGATGGGGTTCCACGTACCTCCAGCACTGAGACCCCTCAATGATCATCAAGTTAGGCCCTACCCCGTGAATAGGGCCTAACTTTAGTTTGTGGGAAAACCCCTTTAAGTGTACATCAGCCAATGCCGCCTTCAGTAGCCACACTGGATAGGATCTCAGTGGTAACATTTCAGAAAAGGGTTTGTTTGAATGACACACTCAGTAGAAATAAGAAATCGAGTAAGTCGTTGAAAATGTTTAATTTGGAACCTTGAGAGCACAACGCGTTTCGGGGTGCAGTCCCCCTTTAACAAGTGTACAATTAAGACAGATGCTGTGGGTGAGGAGTGCATATACCCAGACCAAGATCTTAAATAAAATATTTTCATTCGACTCAATTTCTTATTTCCTCTTAGTGCGTCATTCAAACAGACTCTTTTCTGAAATGTTACCACTATATGAAAAACACAATGTTATGTACTACACATTCAGGAATTCCTTAGAAATTTGCACTATTATCGTCATCTTAACTAATATTCTTGGACTGTTACCAATAAATGTTTATGGAACATAATCCCCCAAGGAGAGTTCTGCAGAGTGATCCTACCTAATCTACATAATATGTTGTGTACATGTGAGGAGTGTTAGTAATCCCCCCCCCCTCTTGACAGTCAAACTTTCGGCCCCTGAGTCAGACCTCTCAGCTCGCTGCTCAGAGAATGGTGTAGATTAGAAGGCTATTAATGTCAGCCACACTCATTACATGTCACAGCGAGTTATAAATTATTCTTATATTGGCCAGACTTTGTTTTACATAGTTTGAATGTTCCTGCATAGAAACAGATTTCACAGAATCCTCAGCATGCCAGGAACTATACTGAAGTAATACCATAGCATTGTTTATTTTTTTGCGCTTTCTTACGGCCCTCAGCCGGGGTCTGCTCAATGTTTGCTTCGTGTTAACAATTAGACAGAAGGAACAGTGTGTCTTGATACGCTGACAATAAACTTTTTAAATGGCTTTTAGGACATTTTCTTTCATTTACTCCAGACTATACACTGCATTTTCAATATATGATACGCACCTCCGTAACCTCCTGGTACTCCTGAAGTGTAAGGAAGCCCATATCCACCTGGAGAATGAAAAACATATGAATAAATTAAAAGTGTGGAAGAGAGTAACAGTGGACCACCTTTTTAGGACTGATTTGGGACAAGTAAACTACTAGTGTGACTTTATGCACCTGAGTTTAGGGTGTTTAGGGTCCAAAACACATTAAACACACTGGGGTATATTTATCAGGGTCTCTGTGCCACGTCAGTGGTGTAGAAGCCCTGAAATAATTGCAAATGCTAACTTATTGCTAGCGATTATTTACTCCAATCTGCCACCCAACTTCACAAAAGTGGGGCATGGCCGGCCAGGAGTGGAGCCACGCGAGGCGTTACTGTCCCCGTGCCTGCGCACTCCCTGCAGCCGGCAACTTTTCACATGTTGTAGGGAAAGCCTTCTCAGATGCCAGGGAATATAACAAAAAGTTCTTTTATATGGATATAAGGGAAACAAATTTTAGCTACAAGAAGGGTGTCAGTTAGTTAATAGGGCTCTCTAGGAACCTGTCACTATCTGTACATGTGAAAATGTGGTGACAGGTTCTCTTTAAAATTTTAGTGCAAATACAGTTGATCCATTGATTGCTACTTTTTTATGCCAGAAAACATGAAAATGTATAGATTTTTTGTATGTTGATAAATTGTTGTAGCTTTTTCCTCTTTAACCAGGAATTATAAGCGTATTGCCAGTATAGACAGCCGAGCCCTTAAACACATGGCAATGGCTACAGAGATGCATATAGAGCCTAGTATGAGTTACTACCCTATATTTTCTAACCCCCAACCATACTGTATATCAAAGTTGTCATTAACTCATCTATGATAAAGGAAATGACTCTGTTCTTCTCTATACAGCAAAGCTAACACATGTCAATTGTGACTGCTCTCATGGTTAGGATGTCATGAAAAATAATAATTTTGTCGTCAGTAGATTACTAAAGATTTAGGGTATTTTATGTTAACAACCTAAATAAGTAGTATGTTTTATAGTATCATAGTATCATTTTTTATACAGTTGAAAAAAAACCCCATCAAGTTCAACCAAGGAAGGGAAGGTTTGATGGTCATCATATCATGATTCTCTTTACCATACCTGGTAGTTTGGGAGCTTTAATAGGATATCCTAATGGTACTCCAGGCTGCTGTCCACCAAAACCACCAAAGCCTAAAAATGAAAAAAATTATGTTAAAATAAATTATTAAAATCTGAAGACAGATTACTGCATCACAAATGTGGCTTTATTCAGGAGAGGAAGTGACTTAAAGGAAGGGGTGGGACTTAATCTTCAGCAAAGTGCCCATAACAGTGCCTATACTGTGATAATAACTAATAGGTAGTATAAAAGTAGAGCTGCTAGTGTCAAAGTGCCCTAGATTTGACATCCATTATTAAACTCATTATGCTTTTATATAAATTCTAAAATTATAATGCTAAATCTACCCCATTTCGGGTGGGTGCCTTCTCAACTAGATAGACTGCAGTAAGGTTCTGCGGTGTGAAGCAGAATGAGTGAAGTTTTCTTAGAAAAGGGCAGAGCTTAGCAGTGTCAGTGGGTTGGGTGCTTGATGGAGATCCTTACTGATCTTGAGAATGGGGGTCCTGTTCTCTTAATTTGAATGAAGCAGGGGCTGTACATGTTCACTAATGCTCTATTTAACTCTATGGATTGCCTATGATAGAGTAGAGCACATAGCTGTATGCTAACCCTATACATGTGAATGGGACAGCAACAAACATATGCGACCAGTGCTCTATTGAATAGGGATAAATGGACCTCCATTCTTATGCTGTGGTTAGGGGATGGTTTACAGGAAGACACCATTAAGGGAGGGAAACTTAATTCCATACACAAAGGGCCCGCACGATATTCACCTTATGACTGCAGTTGTCTAAAATGTTGATTTTCCTAATTTTAGCCAATTACATCACCACAATAATTATGTAAATTAAATCTATAATTTAATGATTTTTCATTTTTATTCTCTTTTTACAATATTTTTCTGAATACTTTTTAGACCTTATTATTCAGAAGATGAGGGTTTGGTTTCCGTTTGCTGTTCACATTTCTGATAGCACTGCACATAAAGGGTCCCTGCTCTTCCCTGGCTGATTATCTAAACTGGCTCGCCATTGATGGCAGGGTGGGGTGACGGAAAGGACAACATGCACTTGACACTTGCTTCCTCATCCAAAAATGTTAACTAATGCAAATATTTGCTAAACTTTGGACAATTTCTAGAACTATTTGTTGGCTTGGTGCCTTCATACAACTGTATAAAATGATTTCTAGGACTGTTGAGGGAAAAGTGTGTTAGCAAAAATACTGGCCAGCTTTTGCTAATAGTTAGACAAATATGACAAACTGTCTTTAAAGATTTGTCACAATAAATGTTCCTGGATGAACAAACTGGAAAATTTGCCAAGTAAGTTACATGTACAAGTAATATACAGGCAGTCCCCGGGTTACGTACAAGATAGGTTCTGTAGGTTTGTTTTTAAGTTGAATTTGTGTGTAAGTCGGAACTGTATACATTATCATTGTAACCCCCGACAGAATTTTTTTGGTCTCTGTGAAAATTGGATTTTAAAAATGTTGGATTTTTATAAGAACCAGGATTAACAATAGCTGTTTATTGTAGCCTAATGATAAAGTACAGTAATTTAACAATATCCAAAAGGTCCATTTGTAACTAGGGGTTGTCTGTAAGTCGAGTGTTCTTAAGTGGGGGGCTGCTTGTACAGCCTATGAATTCTTAGGCTAAATGGCATGAAAATTTCTTGTTTCTTGTTTATGTGAAAAATATCTTTATATCTAATATGTATTTAGACTATGTGATTTTTGGATATTTAGTGACTTAGGCCTGTTAGAAGATTTTAGTGTGCTCAAGTATAAAGATGCAATTGGACATATACACAATGTAAAGAACAAGCCATGCAAATAAGGATGTATGAGGTTTTACAAGTAAAATATACTCACCAGGGATTCCACCTAAAGCACCACCAGTTCCTATAAGCAAATACAAGTATTAATACATGATGAGAGCATTGTCATAGAGAGAAATTACAAAGCTCTGCTTGGAAGATATGTAGCAGTATACGCTAGTGTAGGATTTGTCCTCAGAGCCGTTCTACAAAGAGCATAACCCAGTACATTGATTTCATTCCAAAGTGTTACTTTTACAGTAGAATAATAAAATTCTTCTTATGGTAAGATTTCAGTAGGGAGATCATCAGATTTCCTTATAAAGACCTTGCCAGGCACTACCACAATGTTTGGATTGCGGCCTAAGAAGCAGTGATGGTTGCCAATAACCATGACCACATTAATCTAAAGGGGTTTATATAGTATTTGAGGGGTTAGCTGCATACAGAAGAGTTGTTGGCAGATCAGCACCTGCTGCCTTAAATCTCAAATACTGGAGATTGTATTATGTTGTATGTTGAGTATTTTTTAGCAGTAAGCAAGGGCATAAGTTGAGGCTTAAGGGGCCCATGATGTGTTACTTTCCCTTATGAGAAGACTAGTACTATAAAAAAAAAACATTATAGGAGGCTTGGCAAAGACTTTATACTGGGGCCCATCAGCTTCCAGTTACGCCATTGGCAGTAATGTAATAGTAGGAAAATATTCAAGAAGACCTGTCCCCTTGTCCAACAAATCTAGTAAATACTTGTTTTTAGTATGAAATAAAAATTCTGACGCATCTTTTATTACATCTCTGTATTCTGCTGCTATTCCTCCTAGAAATGTTTAATAAATTGACAACTGTTTGTCACCTGCACCTGTGTCTGGTCCTACCTACTGAGTACAGACTATATAGTAACACATAGAGCAGTGGTGGCGAACCTATGGCACTGGTGCCACAGATGGCACTCGGAGGCCTCTTTGTGGGCACTCGGGCTGTCTCCCAGGCACAGAGTTTGCCAGACATGGCATCTTCCTGCAGACTCAGGCAGTCCAAGTAGTACCCTGTGACCCATCCTGTGCTGATTGTTCCTGTCTGAGGAGTGAAAATGTGTGGACAGGGTCGGATCGGATTCTGCTAGCAATAAGTTTGTTACTGACTAAATTGCCGTGTTGGCACTTTGGGAAAAGCTAGTGTTTTTGGGTCTCATTTTGGGCACTCGATCTCTAAAAGGTTCGCCATCACTGACATAGAGGAATAACACTCAACTGTCAAATAATTCCAAAATATTGAGATGCACTACTACACAGATACAAGAAAAGGTGCTCCAAAATTATTCTTTCATGTAAAATACAAGCATTTAATACTTGAGACATATAACAACAGATGTGAGGTGTTTCTGAATATGTTAGTGCTCTATATAAAAGAGTGAAAAAGATTCGGGGGTATTGGTGAACAGTAAACTTTTCTTTAGCAACCAGTGGCAGACAAATAATATTATGAAATGTATAAAAATGGTCATATTAAGGACATACATACAAACAAGTCACTTGTCTGATCACATGTAATATTATGTACAATTCTGGAGACCACTGTATAAAAAAGAAATTAAGGAAAGTATAGAAGGTGTTCAGAAGTTCACCAAGGTAAATAACTGCACAAAGACACATGGGCAGTACAGATATTTTTGTAATCATTTTGCCACGGGAGGTTGTGATGGTAGATATTAAACAATAGTGCTCTAGTGGTCTTTCTTGGATGGTCTAAAATTGACAAATTCTGGGTAGCAGATTTTTGGATTTATTTGGAGAATGGAGGAAATGTCAGACATGTAGCTTATATCAGTAGTGGTGACATGCCCTGGTCTGCCTCACCTTGTGGTTTCTGTTTGACCCCGTTTCCAGTGGCTACCCCAGGAAGAACACCAACTCCTGGATATCTTACACCTAGAAAACAAAGAATTTCGTAAAACATTGCAGTAGGAGAGAACAAGTGAGATCATTCTGTTTAATCAATGACTGTAGCAATAGTTTTGAAAATCTTTTTTGAAAAGATTATAAAAATATATTACCTGATCCGGGCAATACTCCTCCTGGGAAGGCACCTGGAATTCCAGCACCTTTTGAGGGGATGACCAAAGAATAATATTATTATAAAAAGTTTAATACTGCCATAATACTGCACCACAAGAAATGTGTTTACATTAAACTTGTGGTTTTGCCACTGTCGGTAAGGGTATAGTTATAAGGCTAATTTACTACCGTTTTTTAAGCAATTGTTCTTAGATTTGTACATTGTGCAAAATGTCTCAAAATGTAAGACATTGACAATGAGGAGTTGCCATTTCCCTTGAAGGGGCTACGAGGATACATATTCTGTCACTTTCTGATCAGTGCTGTCATTGGCAAATAATTCATTCAAATATATGTAATAATATGAAATTGTGAAGAATACAAACATATTACAAAACACATTATGATCTTTATTTGCAGGATATTGTGCTACCTGGAAGTTTTCCTGGTTTTCCTCCAGCTCCTGGTTGGACTCCTGTTTGAGGTACTACTCCTTAAATTACAGAATTTAATGTTACAAAGAATTTCTCAGTGATATAAAACATTGAAATATAATATAGCAAAGACAAATAAAGTTGAACTAATATTCGCCATTGTGCAACACAATTATACACTCCAGGTAGACCTTCATCTACATTTAGAGGAGCCCTTTCACCACTACTAACTTGGGTGTTATATGAAATAAATGAATTTGCTATGACAGAGCAAGTCTGGAGTGTTTTATTATTCCTTATATCATTTATGAGTAGTTAGCCAAGTGGGTGTTACCCGTTTTTGCAGAGTCTTATACTAATTACTAATACTGATTCCACAGTATCATGTAAGGACAAACATCCACTTGGCTGACTACTCATGAATAAGAAAGAAACAGTACAACTTACAATTAGAACAAAAGATACAAAAATGTACTAAAAAATGTTGATAGTTTACCTGCAGTAACGCCTGGAATGACACCACCAGCTCCTATAAAAGAGAAATGTTATTAATATAGATGTACATACCAAAGGGTTCATTCTAAAGATTACTAAATGTCATAATGTTTTCTGAATGAATTATTTAAAGTTCATGCAACTACATGAGACCTCTTGCGTTCTCCTTCTTTGTCGTAAGTAAAAGCAGAGCTGACATCTGATTGGCTCAGATCACGTTGCATAACTATGACATCATATCCACTCAGGAATCATGGAGATAGAGACGTGCATTTACAGTAACCAACATGGGACAGGTAGTTATTACACTATTGACAGGGCAACGTCTAGTATAAATCTACAGCACACTTATATTAGTTAATAAAAGTTGCACTGGAACTGGAATGAACCCTCCACCATGGTGCATGATATGGACACATTTTACATGATGTTTAGATGACTTTCTCTGGTATGAATATCTGCTCTGCAGGTTTTATTATTATGTAATCTCCAGCACAGGCCGTAAGTCTTGACATTGCAGTGAATACAAATATGTCCCGGGAGACTTAACAAGAAGCAAGTGAGGCCAATTCAGCTTTTCCGACCCTGGAAAGAATCGCTTCCCTCCAGCCACACACATGTTGCTGAGAAAGCAGGATTCACAGTAATGTGCATACTCATAACTGCAAACATCCGCTCCCATGTGTATTACTGGCAGACTAGATAGAGAGCTCAGGTCACAAGCAGAAAGGTCTAGTATAACCCTTACCTGGGATTACACCACCAGGATATGCACCAGGTACTCCCCCTGTAGGAAAATGACAATAAAATGAAAAATGTATGAATTGTTGTCTGTAAAGAATTTTATACAAATAGTCTGTAAAATAAACTGCAGATGAATATTTCATGGGGTTCGTCTTCCAAAAAAATTTACAGTATTCCTCCATATCATTTTGGACAGTGTCATTAAATAAGGTTGGCATGACCAATATTTATGTGTTTGGTCACATATTGTATAGCAAATGTTAACAGGGTAAGTATAAGGCTTTAAAAGAGTTAGGGTACATGCACGCAAACTTGTGCCTGCCTGGCCGTAGGCGCTGTTCACCCCTCCCCTCTCCATAGAGCATGTCCTATATTTCTCTGTGCACAATCACAGGCAACGAGTGCGTACCACACAGTGACCAGACGTCATAGACGTCAATGGAGACCGACATGGAGCAGCAAAATGGTGCGGCCGCATATCGGTCCTCATTACGTTTGTGTGAATGTACCCTTACCCATATTATACTTACCCTGTTAAAGTTTTCCTAGAGCCACCGTTTACATGATGTGATGGTGGCAGGACTCAGGACTATATCAGACATCCCTCTCCATCTGTCAGAAGTCATCAAGTCACAGGACATCACAGAAAGTCCTGATTCCTGCTACCGTCGGGTCACATGACCCGAAGTGAATGGCAAACTTTAACAGTACAAGTTAAATATGGAGGACCTTACTAGGATCTTGTGCTTACCCTGTTTTCTACAAGTGCTTAAACCCTTTAATCTATAGTCGTCCCCTCACTGTATACCTCATAACATTATTACTACTACTGCAAACATCTGCAGAGGATAGAAATTGGGAATGCATTTACATTGTAAACCAATTAGTTAACCCACACTGTATCACTTTATCTCATGGAAACTTCTAAGTCATCATAGTAAATGTTATACTAGGTTATCATGATCGCAGTTAGTAGAAAAGGATGGGAACAGAGGAAAAGGAAGAGAGGATTCTGACCTGCAGCTCCTTGTACCACTCCCCCAGGGTACAAGCCAGGGATCCCTGCACCTGTCAGGAAGCAAAGATCAGCCATGAGGGATGTGTACACGTAATGTGCGCATAAAAGCACAAAGAAGGATTACATCAGCTTCATATGCAGATGACTACAGGGAAATACAAATGCTGAAATTGAAGGTTAATATGGGACATTGTTGTTGGGAAATGGAAACTTTTGGGGAGATAACCTTAAACTTTTATAAAAATTATATGCAAAGTTAGCGTTGACAGTCTTTATACTGTCATTATTTATCATAATGGCTATTGATGGTTGAATCATCTGTTTGGATTGAAGAATTCACACCTCCTATTAGCTGGTTCAATTTATACCAGAAAATACACCAAATGTTTGGTGCATGTTGACACAACTTTCCATAAAGCTACACGATTGTAAGCCACATCCCCTCCTCATACAAGTCGTAAAAGTGGCCAAAACTTGTCTTAAACAATGTGGCACACAACGTACACAAGACTTGTGCTGTTTTTATTGCCAGAGGCCGTCACAAGTTTGTTTGCTTCTAAATTATACTGTATCGCTGATATAACATGGCATGTTGCTGGCCAACATCAGGATGAGGTTTTTTATTCCGGATTTAAGCATTGAATGTTCCCATTTACTGATAACAAGAACATGGAAAAACACTGTATATGAGACAGTGAAGTCATTATCATTATTTTCTCTATATACTTCAGATTAAATAATTGTGAGGACAATGACAAGGCTGTTACCTGGTCCTTTACCGGGTTTACCACCAGCACCTGGTTGGACACCACCTGAAAGAAATAGGTGGACAGATGAAGAACAGATTAGTCAAAGTAATTTCAACTTTATACACAAGTGATCACTCTATACTCTGTGTTCTATCAGTATTGTTGGATGCTGGAAACTGAGTCACTGATGACCCCAACTACAATCATATATAATACCGTACATATCATACATATGTATCAACCCTTAATGGCAATACAATATTTCTAAAACCTTTAGGATTTCACTCTGTGACACAATATCACAGAGCTATATTATCCTGAAAAGGTAATAATTTTCTGAAACATCCAACTAGACATTTCCAAATAAGGTGACAGGTAAAGGGGGGGGGGACACACTTGGAGAAGAAGAGGCACAATAGTAGATTTAATAAAACTGTTTACCTGGTATCAGCCCAGCACCAACTCCGCCAACTCCAGCACCAACACCACCAACTCCACCAATACCACCAACTCCACCAATACCACCAACTCCACCTATCAGGGATAGACATTATACAGTGATGATTTAAGTTTGGCCTCACTGCCACCAACTTCCTATTGTATTAACTTGTTTAAATACAATAGACCATAAAGACATACAGTGAAAGTCAGTCAATTTTTGGCCTCATCGGTTCTAGTTTTAGAAGGTCTGTTGACCTAGTTAGTGTTTATTGTCAAAAACCTGCGTACTTATGCACTACATGATGACTATTATATCTGCACAATCTAAAGGAAAATGAACATGGTGATATATGACCTGAACTAATACACCTGCACATTTGTTGGCCAAACACTCCTTCAGCGCATAGCCGTTCCTTCAGACTGGGCTTATCTTCACATTGTTTAGCCCGTGTCTCTGATGATAAAAAAGAGTTGGCCACACTGCTGGACACCAATTGTAGATGAAAAGATTTGGACATTGAAACCCATTATCCCAAATGATCTTTTTATTCAACAACTTCAGAAGATGTTAGGATTAGAAATGAGGAAATTGATTGATTACGTATAAATCTTTCATTTTTTAGGTAGCAAATCGCAACCAAATCTTTATATCAAAAACATCAACGTTATAGAGCGCTAGAGGGAGTTATATATCAGTTTTCAGAATAAGTGGAGCAACATCACTTCAGTCAGACCTAAATCGAAGGTTCTGAAAAATTAGTCAAAGCTTCAATGAAGCAAATCTTACAAGATTTGCTCGTGTCTAGTTGAGATGTTTTAAATGACAATTCTTTTACAGTATGTGCCAGTTCACAGGTCATATAAAAGTAAATATATGTCCTTGTAGGGGAAGAACCTGGTATCAGAAGCAATGAACATCTATCACCTGAGTGCAGGAAATGTATTTCTACGCAAATTTTTACGCCCTGTTTAGCTCTATTATAGTACTAAGTTGTACCACTTCTGTTTTGATCTGTGCACTTAGCCTGTGCATTTTGGATCTGTATCTATAATCAAGAGAATTGTGTCAATTAATATTGATAGGCGATGAAGAGGTCCTTGGACTAGGTTACAAGTGTAGTCTGAATTCCATCCCCAGCTTGTAATGTGGAATTCTTTATCAGCAAACATTTGTAATCCTCACAAGAAGTGCAATGAGCCGCTCTCACCCAATCAGCGCATTATGTTTAGAGTAATGAGCTCCAATAAATGCAAGATAAAGAGTCAGGAAGCAGGCAGCGGCCAACTCAAACAAACCACAATGGTAAGGGCTGATGTCAACATGAACTGACTAACCATTTCCAATGTTATTTTTATTATTGTACTGGATAAACAGGCATTTTCATTTTCTGGTGTATCCGGTTGTTTTATTAAGGTTTATCAGATTAATTTAAGAATCTCCGGATTATTTGGCGGTTGTGTAATCTGTAAGAATACACAGGAGGCCTCTAAACAATTGGCCACAGAAAATTATTATATGTAGCTGTGTCTACTTTTATTAACTATATAAAAAATAAGCTGAAATCTTACATCACATTTAACCGCTCTGGTAGGATTTAGTTTTATCAGGAACTTGAGGGATATTAGAAACACCCACAGAGGGCTGTATAATGTTTATATGTCACTGCCTGGTAATATAAGGTTAAACAGTAAAACATGCTGAAAATTCACAGTACCACCCAATAGCTACATATCCTATAGCATTGGGTTACAGTACTGATGGCTTTAGTGGAAGAAAGCAGACACTTTTTTTATCCTCCATAAAACTTTTTAAGTGTTGTATAATAATACTCTGGAAGATTGGGGTTGGGTCACATACTTGTATTTCCTATTCGAACAATAATTCTGCGTGATCTTTTCTTATAAGGTCCCGTAAACGTGCTCTGTGAGCTTGCCACACAAATGGCGACTAATTCACATTTATTAAACTGTCTGCGCCAGTTTTCTGTAAGACTTTGCACATAAAAGAATGTGAAAACTGCCTGCAGATGTATTTATCAAGTGTTTGCACCAGTTTTGTTTCGCAGCTGCGCCGTGTCCGACAAGAACGAAAATTTTGCACATAAAGGGGCGTTCGGGTGCTGTCGCGATCCCCGACGTGCGTTGTCCGCCGGAATGCCCATCTTCTGCGATTCATGAAGATTGTGCGCCCGATTTCCTGCATGTGTCGCTTTCCCGATCAGGTCCGCCAGAGTTCACCATCTTCCTCCTGGTGTATGTAAGTGCATTGAATGCGACACAAATTGCTTTGTTAAATCCTGCGCATTGTCCGAATCCGTCGGATCGCCCGTCGGCCTGCTCCCCGATTTGTGTTGCGTGAAAGACGGCGTGATTGGGACACAATAAGCCCCATTGTGCCCAAACTGTGATGTCTGACTATGTACAGACATATCCCTTTGGCAAAGGAAAGAAAACAGCCAGTTGTCAATTAAATCTTACATTTCCAAGGGGAAGGGAATAACTCAGAGTTATTGTATAAGAAAACATGATGGAGGATTTTTATTTAAAAAATCCATACAATTATTTACTAAGGTGACAGGTGAGAACTCCTGTCCTAAAAATAAGCATCTTTTAACTTATTTCACCACGTTATACAGTAACTATACTGTATGTCAATCTGTCAGAAGTTTATTTGGTGGTCTAGATATGTGAAGTCATGAAGCACATAATACAGCGCATTTATAAAGCACATGTACAGTAAGATTCATTCACCTACTTCCATACATTTTGCTTTTCAGAAATACTCAGTGACCATTTTAGTAATTTCAATCTCTTAATGAAACATCAAGTAAAAATGTACATTTTTTTTGTTTTTTTATGACATTTTTGGTTCTAACAATTTCTATAGGGCACATACAATATACCTTTCAATCCACTGCTGGTCAATGAGAATTTCCTAGTAAGTACTGTATGCTCAGAAATACTCACAGTCTAATTAGGCGGTTAGCTTTAATAAGTATATTATTAAATATATTTTGTTAGTAAAAGCTGGGATTGAACGCTTCATATCCCTAGGACTGTCACATCATTCAGATGTCACAGTGGTCTGCACATTGATATTTCATGTGCAGACTGATCATACCTTTACAATTTGATGGGCCTTTTGTTACTTCCTGAAGCCCTGGTTCACCTAGAAAATCACCGTTGGTTTTATAGCACTGATAAATATCAAGTCCACAATAAGGACATAATTTTTAAATTGTTCAACTAAAACCATGAGCCATTCCAATGATTCTTTTCCCCATATGTTCCATAACTTCCACAAACTACAGACTATGGTTGGAATTTATTATTATTATGAGTGCTTGACTGATGTCCTTTATTGCTTCCAATTTATCAGCTGGCTTTGCAGCAAAGTTTGCTGCTTTTGTTGCGTCTAAAAAGTTAAATTGGTACTTTTTCCATGAAAATTCACAGATTTTAACTCAAAATGCTCCCAAAAAGTCACTGCCCGCTAGTGAGTTTTGCCCTTTAATCTGCAACATACCGCGGTGATTACTGTAAATTATTGGCAGCAAGGCTCAGTGCACTTCACTGAAATGTCACAACAAGCACAGCAGAAATCCAAGAGTGATAAATCAGCAAAAAAAAAAGCAGAAAAAGAGCAAAACACTGATAAATCCCCTATATTTCTACTATATGTTTGGGGCATTGGAAGTTTATGTATATTGTAGCCTTGGAAAAAATATTAAAAGTATTTAAAAAGTTTTCATTTGGGTAGTAATAGTAAATAAATTATTGCAATAAAAACCTCTCAATTTAGCTTCTGTTTCTATCTTGTAGGTAGGAAGATGTGAAATGTAAATAGCTAAGGACCCAGACATGACATTACTATGGCTACATCACTTGTATGTTAAGGTGTTAGCTCCAAAAAAAAAGCAGTGGAGCTAAACACCCATATGCTGCAATATACTGTAAACAAACCACTATTCTTGTAGTTTTGTAAAGGTTCCCTTGAAAGTATCTAATAGGTTAACAAAGCAACTTTTCACTCACCAAGGCCTCCAACACCGGCTCCAGCACCTTGTCCATAGCCTGGTTTAAAAAATAATAAAACAGTAGAACATTATTAGAGATTTCCTTGATTTTAGAAAACACAAATATCCAATATTCTGTCTCTCCTCTCAATAGGTCCACCTAATGCCCAATGCTGGGGATCAGCAGCCTACCACAACCACCTAGGTTAATCTATACTTGTATGGTAAATTATTCATGCAGCCAATAAGAATCAGAACTATAGAAACAGTTTCCTCTTCCCAGCACTGAATACACTAGCGGGAATCATAAAATCATCAGGGGAGCCAATGACAGAAAGTGACATCAATTTGTAGCCTTAATTAAGTAAAAACTTTAGTTCCCCTAGTGGAAGACAGGATATTATCATATCATCTGAAATTTGGTCAAGAAATAAGCTCTAATCTTTAATTTAAAAAACAAACAAGTAAAACATTAAAGGTGTTTCTAGGATTAAAAATTTTGATGACCTATGCTGGTGTGATTTTGGAACCCAACACACCAACCAATCACGAAACTGTAATATAAAGAACTGTAACTGTACATTGAAGTTGAGATTGGTGACTATATATTTATTTATAACAAGTCACAAAATCTAACCTGGTTTTGGTGGCTTGCCTCCAGCACCTAGGCCACCAGCTCCTATGCCACCAGCTCCACCAGGTCCATATCCACCAGCTCCACCTGGTCCATATCCCCCAGCTCCACCTGGTCCATATCCCCCAGCTCCACCTGGTCCATATCCACCAGCTCCACCTGGTCCATATCCACCAGCTCCACCTGGTCCATATCCACCAGCTCCAAGTCCACCGGCACCGAGTCCACCAGCTCCAACGCCACCAGGTCCATATCCACCCGCCCCTAGGCCACCGACACCTAGTATAAAATGTTAAGATTAGCTACACAGCCTGGAAACAACTGGAAACAATGACATCCCAATGGTTTGTAACTCTTTTCTGTGTACTTTTTACATTTCTATAAAGAACACTAAGAGGTTACAAACCATTTTTATATGAAGATTGACTTTGAAAGTTGAAATAGCAAACATCATATGACACTAATTGAAAACAGGTGATTGTAGCACCCCTGAGAGATCAATTCATCAAAAATGAAAATTCAACGGTAATTACATATTAATGCGATATTATTTTAAGTTCAAGTAATTGTGTTTGACTTGGCTTTCCGAGTGGAACAAGTTAATATAGCATTCTCTAGTTTCTCACATTTGGGAATACAAGAACGAATCAATATACTGTAAAAGAAATTAAACTTCTGCGCTCACATTGTACTTTTATGAAAACTTTTCTCAGACTGTACCCCGGTACTGACCAGAGGGGCTGTATAACTTTATAAACAGAATATATTTCAGAACTTTGCTATGTGCCAATAAAAAAGGAAATTGCTATGTAACAGATTAGGGGGTTCTTTGATTACCATGAAGGACTGTACACTATGTGCAAGAACGTTCCCTGCTCCATGTACATACTCCATGAACATTTTCATGAAATAAATGCCATCTTTATGGGGTAGTCTCTTCCAAAACTGTTATAGAATAGGATATGCTCAAACATCATAATTGGACAGGGTCTTCAATCTTTGCTGATCACAAAAAGTAAGGTAAGCCTCTTTTTGCAAAGTGGTTGTCTGTGTAAATAATTTTTTTATATATGGGGGGGGGGGTTAAAAGTAGTAAACAGCATATACTTACCTCTGTCCATGCCATCCCGACCACAATCACGTGCCTGCTGCAGCCCAAAACTAATTCTGTAGTAGGAGCATGGCTGTGGTCATGACCACACTGCCAGCCTCTGTATACGCACAGAGACCCAGCAGTGATGGCCGGCACCGCTGATGCAAGGGGATTGTTGCAGGTAAATTCTCATGGAGCTATAATCTATTCTGTTTGTTTTGGCTTGTTTTTTCTTTGCTTTTTTCCATCTGCTATTTTTGTAATTTATCAATCTCACTTTTTCCTTGTGTCAAATGGGTTTTTTTTCTTTCCATTTTCTAAATGTCATTAGGGACATCAAGAACATTTGGAATAGAAGATACATGCGTCTTACTGACGATAAACTAATGTCCCGCAAATTGCAGCTCACATTCCCCACAATTCCCTAAAAAAATGCAAAAATTTTATTGAGCCAAGAAAAAAAAAGAAAGTAAAAAAATACATGGCCCCCAATGTCTCATAAATCCCCCACATAAGAAAACCATGCAATGTTATTTTGGTAGTGGAGCCATTTTGCTACATAGCCCCTTTGCTGCTGTGCAAGATACAAGTGATATACTGTATATCCACCTACCCCATGATAGTGATATAAGTGAGATTTGATTTAGTAAAGATTCCAAGCATATGCAGTGGACTTTTTGCTGCTGTGAACATTTCAATTTATACCAAAAAAGGTTGTAGAGAGCAATAGTATGGACTCAGTTCCAAAACCAGTAATGAGAACATTGTGTGGAAATGTAAAGCATGTTGTCACGTTCTGCTTTTCACCAAAAAAATGTTTTTTTTAACCATTCTGTATAAAAGAAGCAATGATTATTCTTTAACTCTATAGAGGGCGACACATTTATGGTGCAATATGGTAACACATGCTGTATAATGTCAGCAATTGCTGGGAGGACAACTCTGAGCTGTGACATCATTGCAATATCTGGCCAAAATCTAGTGCATGCTTAACAAAGTGTTCTGTAAAAGAATGCTGTGCCTGGAAATGCAAAGACAGAAAGCCTTCCTATCAGTTTCTGGCTCATATACTAGATTGACAAGTAACACCCAGTTTAAGGTGGGTAGCATAGAGAGGAGCTTGAGTCCAATATGCAAAGGATGTAGCAGCTGCATCCTTATGGTGGCTAGACTGTTCCGCTATGACATCACCAGGATTTCATTTTATCCTTTTTATATCTTAATTTTCCATGCTTTAGTGTTATGAGATGAAAAACAAGGAAAATATGTTATGAAAAATTTTACCTGGTTTGGGTGGTTTTCCTCCAGGATATAACCCTAGATAAAAATAAATGTTGATGGTAAGCATGGTGATACAGACATGTGATGCATTATCATTGCAGCACGCAGAGGCCGTGGTTATGAAAAGACCCAAATGGTCCTCTATTATTTGAGAGGACATCCCCCCTTGTGGTAGTAAGGTTTAAGGGATTGCCTCGGGTTTGGGAGTCTTAGGTCGAAAATAAGCTGTATTTTCCCAATATAAGGAGAACAGTATTAAAACGAATTGTTCAGATTTTGCTATGAGACCTATCATCTTCATGTCACTTGACTCCCTGGAGCTAAAAGCTGTTTAAGGGACTCAGGAGCTAAAAGCTCCTAGTTATTATATGAGCAGGTTTATGAGCTATAGATTGATCCAGCTCCTGTAGGCCACACACAGAAGATATAGAGTTGTAGCTAATCATCTGACCATGCGTGTCCATTTCAGAAGGTAGAATGGGCCATCTTCCATTGGCATGGATTTGTTTACTTGGGAAACAAAGGATTAAACAAATCCAAATGTGTTCACCTGTAGCCCCTCTAAATCTAGGAATAAACCTCAGACTTTATTGGAACATAAATATTAAGCCTGGAACATTAACCCTACAACCAATGTCATGTAACCCCAAACTAATATATACAAATATAGACATGAACCTTTACCACATTTTCCTCTGTGAATGTTTAACATCCATTTACTGTTTTTATAAATTAATAAGATATACTGACCTGCTCCTCCTATTCCTCCAGGCCCTACACCACCAGGTCCAACTCCGCCAGGTCCAACTCCACCAGCTCCTACACCAGCTCCTCCTTTATAAAGAAACCAAGAACAGTTCCAACCAGAATCATTTAGCAATTTAGATGACTAAAATAGAAATTATTTAAGGAATACACTATTTAATATGATATTACAAACTATTCAAATGTTTCTCATGCAATATTAATGTATATCACTTCCAATACAGAGGGCTTACATTACATTTGTAACATTAAAGATGTGACCATAGAAAATCTTAGTATGTGTAAAATAAATCTGTGGACAAAACTGTTATAAACTGTACATATTAATCATAAAAAAAAGAATCAGTGTATCATTTGCCTACTTCATAGCCCTCGCTCTAGGTATGCTAGGATCAGTTATGTGTTCCTTTAAAAGAACCTGTCACTAGTACCCGGCTGCCCCCTGCTGAAGCCCTGAAACACATATCACTCAATATAGTCCATTACATCTATAGAACATGCTGACATATTGGCAGGAATTACCACTATACATGTATATACAGCATAGTTAAACAACACAGAAGATTCCAGCTGCAATGTTTGGGGATGAAGAATTAAGTGTTTTATCACAATAAGGTTCTTACCAGGATAAGCCCCTGCACCTCCACCTGGTAAATACTGACCACCGGGTAGTCCTCCAGCAGGGACACCTGTGGACAGAAGAAACAGATAGACATTGAATAACTTTAATCACTTCATTTGGTGGTAGATATTGTATGAAATTTTCATTAGGACTTTAGAAAACTTTCAAGTTAACAGATCAATTATAAAACAATATTCTATGAGGTTCTGAAGACTTTTCTTCTTAAGTAAGGATCACTATCAGTGGTAGTAGCTGGTAATGGTGTTATGTAGTCCACAACCAAGTGACATTGACTGGCAGTATCAAGCACAGTGGCAAAGACATGTGTTGGACTGTGACAGTGCTGCAGTGAAGAACGTGCATATCTCCATCCTCTCTGCTGCGTATTTATGATAGGATCTCAAGGTCAGATGCTTTCTAGCTATAGGCCATTCTATCTCACAAATATTGGAAGCCTCCATTCCCTCTAAGCAATGGCTTTTTCTTTGCGAACTACACCATATTTGGTTGAATTGATACAAATGATGGTAGACTTCGAAAAGGAAATCTGACCCAAATTCTTTTGTCTCCATTTCAAAAATGTCCAAGGCTAAATTCACAGTACATTCATAGTTTTCAATCTATCTGTGTGGGATTACGGTATGTAATTTTGACAACATGAATAGTGCTACATAAGGGTATTTTTTGTTTAGTAACCAGATTTGTATGATTAATAAATGGTGATTTTTATATATTCATTCATGATGATGATTTTATATATTATAATTCATGCACAGATGACCCATTTTAGTAATTGTCCAGCACTATAGATTGATCTTGCAAATTGGCTCAGTTCCTCTACAGGGGACGGAAAGCCAAACAGTGGGGCTGGTCAGAATAACACTGCACACATCTCTCCAGATTATGATATCATGTAGGACCTTGGATTCCTTTGTGCTTGCATTCCTTTCATGGATGCTATGACACGGCGCACACTTATCAAATTAGCGATCGAAATGATTAACAACCAACCAAGCAAATCTCCTGTCAGCTCAGTTTTCATGAATTAACCATGATGTAACTGGTCAACGATTCTGGGGAAAGGATAGGGATGGAATTGCGGGGACAAGACAGGGACAGGATTTGTTGAAAAATTGTGAAGAAAGACATCAATATGTCAGATTAGGATTCTGTTCTTATGGAATGGAAAGAAGTTGTCAATGAAAAAAAATTAACCTGTTTTATGTACAGATGAATCCTTCTTTACCTTCTACTTAGCTGGACATATCCATGTATGTATCTGTGTCTTAAGATGAACAGCTTTTCAAAACAATGAAGCCTGCGGACTGCACTTTCATCGGACATCCCAACGATTTCCGTTTTGCGCCCCTGAGACAGGGATTTAAGAGGGGGTTTTGGTGCATGCGTTCAGATTTTGGCGCAATTGCGCTGGCTTTCATACAACACAAATCGGGGGCGGGCCGTCAGGCGATCCGACGGACTTGGACAAACCGCAGGATTTTACTTCAAAATTGGGTCACATGCCAAGCACTTACATGCACTGGGATGAAGAAGGTGAACTCCGGCGGACCTGATCGGGGAAGCGGCACATGCAGGATATCGGGCGCACGATTTTCATGAATCGTGGCAGACTTAATCCTTGTCGGACAGTCTGGATCGGGGATCGCGCAGGAACCGGGTAAGTAAATGTGCCCCAATATGATGCTATGAAATTTGTTACATGGTATGTAAATAAGTCGATTATTAATGAATATCTATTAATTTAGACAATAGATGTGCTATTGTTATGTGCTATGAGGATATGTCACAGAGTGGGGTACACTATTTGGGTCTTCTACCTAGTACCAGAAGGAAGAACTGCACTTTAAGAGATTTATGAATTTCAATAACTAGTGTTTAATTCTAAATTATGTAGTTGGCTGCTGAAAAATACATGTAGATAACCATAGATTCCCCCAGTGTTAAAAGGTGATCATCAGATCACCTTAGTTGATCAACTGATCGCAACGTTGGCTTCTTTACAAAATGTATTGTAATTACAATAACTCTTAAAACTCTACTTGCTTATATATTGTTATATGCTCTGTAAAATGGTACAATATTATATATTTCTCATTTATTTTTTAATATGTTTTAATCTAATATGTTTTAAGCTTATATTTAGCTTTGGTACTAGTTTAGGTAATGCTTTTAGCATATTACATTTGCATGTATAACACTGGTTGCATGTGAGCTGTCATGTGGACAATCCCACATCAATGTAGGAGTTTGTTCCCCTAGTAAAATATTAATCCAAAAAAGTTAGAAGCTGAAATTGATAAATAAGGAGTGAGGAGTGTGGGAGGATAGAACAGAGTAGAACTGTGTCTACACCGCTTCATCACTTCTGAATGGAGACCAAAGACAGTAAGAAGCAGCTCTGAAGATGCTACTCTAACCACAGGACTTACTCTTAGACAAAGACGAATGTGTCTGTAATTCACACGACTCTTACTTTTACTTCCTCAGCCTATATAATGTATAGTGTCTGTCAATGACCCAGGTCTAACATCTTTCAATATTGCAAAAGTATCCATTTCCTAAAGCTGCTTATTCCTTATTTTTATACATTTGTAAAAAATACTAATTAGAGTTGTGAGTTTTTTTCTCCAAACATCTTTACAGTAAGCAGATCTCTGATGGAGTAAGGTTAACATAGCATCACTGACATTTCCATTATATATACTAGGATTAATGGAGCGATTCCTGCAATTCTCTACCCAGTGCACAGGATTTCCACCGATATGAGCCATATGTTTTTTATGAGGACGTTGATATTGTAAATGGTACCATAATGTTGTAGTAAGTGCTTTGTGGATTGATTTGTATGTTTTCAATTGAGTTCTGCATAAGACAGTCTCTGCAAGTCATGACGCAATGACATAGCCTCACAGGGTAGCTGCATGCCAAATGTTCTATATCACTGATAGACTATAATAGACATCATCCACTGCTGTGACATATTCCATAGGGCCTGTGTAATGTATCATGTACTGCTCAGAACTGAGGTTTATCATATTTTTGTGTTCTGCATCTCTTTGAAATTACGAGATGCGTTGAACCTTACTTTTCCTCATAATAAACACATTCCTTTGGTGTGGACACAGACAATCGGTGATTAGTGGCTTAGTAAATCCAGCGCTGTCATGAAGCTTAAGTATGAATGATTATGGATTCAATTTCCTAACATTTTCAGCATTTTGGACCATATTCCAGACATTCTATTGCATAATCTTTTCATGGAAAGAGTTGAACTGTAATGCAAAGCCTGGATGAATTTATAGAGTCGTATCTGTCAGATCCTTGATAAGGGATTGCATTTGGCTAGGTAAGCCTCCTGGCAGCGAAATGGTTAGTTCAAGAATGTCTGGCAGGTCGCACTGCAGTGACGGGGTTAAAACAAATAACCACAACCCCACATGAGAGGTGTGTGTTTGATTACTAAAACCCCGGAGGAATTAAGAATTCCAGAACTGTTGATCTCAGCGTGAGAGGAATTTGGAGCGCACAGTATCTGATACACCAGCGCCAGATCTCAGTGTAAGACTGCCGGCCGTGGGGGAGCACTGCAACAATACTGGCTTTAGGGGCGTTTAGTAAACAAACTGCAGTGGGAGAGCCACATAAGTGCTGCCAGGTGGTCCATGGAGAGCCTCAAGGTTAGGTGTTATGTGCTAGGGTGATCAATGACTTCCTTACCTTTACTCTTGTCAATGGATGACGAGCTTTTCAAGACAACACTAATTTACCATTACAAAACCATATCCTATATGTGTCTATGTATAGCCACTGATGTGAAATGCAGCCTTAAATGATATGTTATAGGGTTGGGATTAAATATTTGATTAGAAATAATCTAAGGAAAAGGTGAATGGTGGAGCCATCTTTATGTGGAACACTTTTAGAATAGCTCACCTGCAATGCACACTACATTGAGTGGGAAGTCACACTATATAAGGTAGAAAGTGTGTTGCAATATCATGTTTTTCATAAGAGTTGGTTTTCCCACACCACACATCTTTAGATAAATGGAATTGAGAGAAAAGGTAAGGGCATCACTCAAGCGTGATCCTCAAGCTGGGCCACTTATAATGGTTTTACCACCATAACAGAAAAATGGGTAATTGTTTTTCCTTTCTCACCCTTTTTGTGCTCAACAGTCCCAAACTAAGACCATGGGGGGTCATTTATCTTTAGTCAGGACACTTGTGCTTATCTTTACTTGTTTTTTTGACTTTTGAAGGTTGATATATTGGGCAGCTGTGTCAATGGGGGTTTTGCGACTTTTTGTAAAAAGTCGCACAAAAGTCTCAAACTCTACTGCAGCTTCTTCTAAAGTTTTTTCTACACCTGGTCAGGAATGGAGTTTATTTGTGACTTTTTAACCACTATTTGCTCCCAAATTGTGACTTTTCTATATTTTCACATCTGGATTTTAAAGATATATCAGGTGCAGAATTTTAGGCTGCTAACTTTTCTAGGCAAATTTAGGCGAAATATAGCAAATTTACAAAAAAAGGTAGCAAAAATAAGAGAAAATTCTAAGATAAATGACACCCCATGGCTTTAAGGTACAGGTCTACTTATGATAGACATCTTTCTGGGAATAATAGAAAAAGTGGAAAAAATCGGAAAAAGCACCATGAGAGCATCAGCCAGCCAACAACTACAGTGCCTCCTGTTACAGTATAAGAAGCATATGCCCTCTAAGTGCTCTAATCTGGATCGTAATGATTGTATGACTACCGCTGCCTGGTGTAACAAGCCACTTGCCATCACGAGTTGTGGAATAAAGCTTACAGGAGACAGCACTGGGAACCACTTTGGCCTATGCTAAGCCCTTGTCTCAGGGCAGCTGTCCAGGGTTCTGACACCTTACAGATTAGCGCTGCAGCTGTTCTTGTTTCTGGCAATTACTTGAAAACAAGCTTTGTACAGATCTTTTGTGCTAATTAGGTATTTTAGGTCAATGTCTCAAATGACCAACAACTTTATCTCTGTAATGTACAATACAAAATACTGACAAACAAGCTGTCAGTTCCAGCAGCTGAGATAACAATGTTAGCCTGGCCTACACCAAAACTTTTACTACGATCCACAACTACGATCCTTTCTGGTTACAGAGCAAGAGAAGCGGAACAGATTGATATAGAGGATATATAGGTGTGTAAAAAAGATTTAGTATTTTTCAACACTGATAGGAATACTTTTCATTTAAAGTTTTGAATATTTAAAGGAATCTACCATCAAAATCAAGCATATGTAATATTCTTACATTTGTTATCCAATGGCGTCCTTCAAAAAAAAATTAGGAGCCTGAAGGGCTACTGGGGCGGTTCCCAGAGACATTCCATGCTGAAGAATCACAAGTCGTTGCCCCTCAGCTCCTGTTATGCTCCATTAGCACTTCCCCTCCCTCTTCCTGATGTAATCTCACTGCAGCACAGAAAGTTTCGGCACACAGTTGGGGGGGGGGGTCCTATACTAACAACTGTTAAGCTACAAACTGCCCCTGTCCCTCATTAGCATAATTTTTAAGGTTGACTTTAAAAGGAAGGAGGCCATAAATAACAAAAAATAAGAAGATTACTGCAGTCACAGTGCCTGGATCTATGAGTAAGTGTCCCTAGTTTTTCAGGTTTTATTTTGATGGTGGATTTCCATTAAAGTGGACCTGTCAAGTGGATAACACAGAACTATCGAGTGGTTGGAGATGAGCAGATCGATAGGTCTTTTTAGAAAGATTTATTGTTTCTCAACACTGATAGGCATAATTTCTCATTCTGTACTAAGCAGTGTCAAAATTAGGTTAAAAAACTCACAAAAAGTATTTTTTGGCTTTTGATCCCAAAACCAGAGTTTAGTATATCTCATAGTAAACCTCTCAATTGACACCTTTAAATCTTTATCAGTTCTACAATTAAATTTTACACACTGAAGAAAACTATTTCAAAAAATGAGCATGCCACTAACTATAATTGTAGTGTAGGAAAGTTCCCTATCTCAGGCTCATTTACAGTATCCTCTTGTATCAGGAAGAATTAAAGGGTAGTAAGGTCTTTAGGCTATATCCACAGATGTTTTTATTATGAGGACAAAAAAGGAGGAAATTTCTTAAATGCTGCACTGATCTTACTCAGCTGCCGAGTATGATGGGACATGAAGCAACCAAAGCTTTGCCTCTTCCTCCGAGATTGACCTTGGCTGAGTTTCTTTTTTCTGTCATACATAATACGAGTATAAAGTAAAACCAGGCATTTTCTTCTTTGGAAGAGCAGCCGGCAGCAGCGTGGGCTGCAGGTGCTGCCAATTAAAGAACCCCCTCTGGGGTAATATACTATGCCCTATAAAAAGGACCTCCATAACCCTCGCAGTCATTCATGTCAAGAACATGGAAAGTTATTAATTGTGTTTAAGTTACAAGGAAAATATTGTAGACAGGATTCAGGCCGTGTACTGTACAGTCAGGAGAAAAGAGTTCAATGCAGAAATTTTACAGTTTGTGCTTGTGTTTGGGGTTGTTTGTACTACAGATATTGTATAAGATTATGTTTTAAGGATCTGTAAAACATGACTAGATACACTAATAACATACAGGCAGTCCCCGGGTTATATACAAGATTGTGCTTGGACAATGTCTACTGTGTCCACAGAGAGGGCTCTGAGTGCCATAGGTTCGCCACCACTGGCCCAGATCATATCTTCACAAACTCTCAGATGGCTTTCTTGATCCAAAGAAACCTTTGGGCTCCATTAGACCTTGAAGATCAATGAACATGAGTCCTACAAATAGGGGTATGTAACCATATAAGATTATGGTTACATCCTCATTCTTAAGGTCAATGTTCCTAGTACACACTTCTGTCGGACTCTGCATCTGCATAAATCTGCCGCACGGTCCGACAGTGCACCGGAGTCGCGTGCAACACATTTATGTCTTCGACACTTCTTAAATACATATGCAAGCAGTTTGCACAAAAAGGAATGTGAAAGTCTGCCAGAAAACTGGTGCAGGGGCTTTAGTAAATGTGGCCTATTGTCTGACATTACTTAGAATATTATGGTTCTTAAGTGGCAACAGATATCCCTAATATTGAAGATGTGGGTACAATGTGTCATTGCCGAGTGTAGAAGATTGTGGGCCAAATGACACTTCTAGGAGGCATCTACCTCTACTTCAGTAGAAACTATTTTGAGATATTGTTTTGTTCTAATTGTTCCTATGGTAATGCATGAAATTACATGGATTTCTTCCCAACTTTAATCATTTGTGTAGAGTACTCTAGTATAACAGTTTGGGTTTAGTTCAGTTTTATGTGGTGTGGAAATTTGTTCAGACTAAACTAAAGTCTATTTACTTTTAGCTTAATAAATCAAGTTTAAGCCTAAAACCCCTCACAATGAGGATCCATGGAAAATTATTTAAGAGGATTGTCTGGCCAGGTTTTCTAAATATAGGGTTATTAAACAAAGCAAAACTCTGGTCTACAAGATTTATAGACATACTTCTTGTACTTATTGTCTCTCCATTTATGATGGTGTTATGCGTTTATGATGAGGATAAAGCACAAATCCATAATAAGATAAAGTCAACCTGCTGTATATACGGTAAAGGCACAAATGGAATATTCTGGGTATATGTTTGATATATAAAGGAGTGAACAAGACATTATATATTCCTTATCGTTGTTACTTTGCACTTATAATGAATGCAGCCCCAATGAGCCTCGAGTAGTGTTTAGGCAAGAGACCACACTTTTTTTTTTAATTCGCTAAACCATTTGTTGGCATTTTTATTACTACGCCTACATATCAAGCATCACAATGAAACTATATGCTTTACTTACTCTCTCCTTTACTTACACTCTCACAGCTTATATATGAATGGAACTAATTTCTGTCATATTATTTGCTTTCATGTTAAAATCACGTATAATGTTGGCAGAGGTTTGGTTTCACAGTGTGCCCAGATTGGAAGAAACATTGGAGCTCAAGTTACCTCCTAAGTTCCACAGCTTTGTAACTCTTTAGAACACCGCTATGTTCTATGTTCTGTGGCTCCAGGATTGTTTCTTGCCTCCTCTGTTTCTCCTTGCTGCCCCTTATCCTATTCAGCTTGGCTGCTGTCGTAAGCATTAGCCCAACTCAAGTCCTCCATGTTACTACAGTTCATGGAAAGCTGTTTCAGTGTAGCAATAAAATTAAAATAAACCTATATTTGAATCTCTTCCATTTACCTATAAAAATCTCCTCCAAAGTCATGAGAAGATGAACTGAGAAGTGTTAGGGATGAACAGGGAGAGTTTAACTTCAGGTGCCCCTATGATCGCTTCTATAGCACCTAGAAACATGCTGCTTGTGTCATGTTACTATTACTTTACTATAAGTGATATAATGAGCTGTGTAACATCACATGATCATGGACTGGTTTTTGTCCACAGGAAATTAATAATGAAGCTTCCATGGGATGACAAACAAGCAGAGATCTAGAATACCACAAGGAATTCAAATAGAAAGTACTTTGAAAAATTGAAGCACTTACACAAACAATACTATTTGCTGGATATGGACAACCCATTTAAGTTCAGAAACATCTCGGTAGAGAGCCCATCACCATCCTTATATTATATGCACTCCTGCTCATTCTTTTTTAAGCAATGAACCCCAGGATCTAAGGCAGCCATAGATGTTTGGGTCATATCAGCCAAATCAACCAATTTCAGTAGGACCATCTAAAATGTCATATGTGCCTAACAGTGGGATCTAAAGATCCAACCCCTCCTTTTTTAACTACTTCTATCTCCATTATTGTAACTTACAGAACCACAAGCCAGATGAGTCTTAAAGGCCCACTTTTCAATAAATCTCTTTCATTAGACAGGTCTGTGCATGTATATGTACCTGTACCTCCCGTGAGAGCTTTAGCCTTTCCCTGTTATCCACATGCTGCACTTTACATCCCTACACAACCTGTTTCTCACTCCTTCAGTCCGTCCTAATGGCAGCCTCCAGTGTGTATTTTTTCTCTCTGTCCCTCTCACTGACATATATAGGTAGGTTAGAGGAGGAGCAGCAGGATTATCATCATCTCCTGCTACAGGTCCCTCCTATTTATCACTGTAGGATTTTTGTTTACATGTTTATGGAGAGTGCACAGAGAGTCTGCACACAGCAATAAAGGAAACATGCTTATAAGGGTGAAATTTCCCATAAAAAGGGGATATTTTATATCCTACCAGAGGGGTAGGTTAATGTAAATGGTGACAGTGTTCTTATAAATAACATGCATTTCATTTAAATGTAGACATATATTGGGGCTCATTTACTAAGGGTCTGCGGGTTTCCCAACGCAGACCTTTTCTAATTTGCACCACATTTAGAAAGGGTTTTTTGGCGCACGCAATAGCACCAACTTTCATGCGACGCAAATCGGGGCACGGTCGTCGGGCATCCCGGCGGATTCCAACTATGCACAGGATTTAAAATTCAAATTGTGTAGCAAGATACCGCACTTACAAGCACCAGGAAGAAGAAGGTGAACTCAGCGGGGAAGCGACACATGCAGGATATTGGGTGCACTAGCTACGTGAATCGCGCCTGACTTCATCTTCGTCGGACCGTCCGGATCGGGGATCGCGACAGGATCGGGTAAGTAAATTTGCCCCATTATATTGTATTTTTACAATATATATTGTATATTGCATTCAAAATTATCTATTGACAGGGTCATTAAATCCTACACAATTGTACAGATCTGAAACATATACAGGTGTTTCTTATAGAGTGTACATTCCTTTATAAGAACTAGTAAATGAATGGTATCCCTTTGCATTACTGGCCACCTGCCTTAAAAGCACATGCTAACTATTCTAGTATGTTTGCTATAGAGGGGTTACTGAAAGGTTATAGTACATCACACTACTACGGCACATGTAAGCAATTTACTCCTTTATGTAGACATCAAGTGCAAGAAAAAATAAATGGAAAAGAAGAATCCTTGGTGGAGTGAAAGGTTAAGGAGAGTCCTTAACTTTATATAGATATGTTTTCAATCACTGCTTTCATAGATAATGGACAGATAAAATAGCTGATGACATAAATTACAATTTTCAATACAATTCATAGTGGATGAGGGGGATATCGTGATAATTTTACACTTTATATACTGAGAAATCCTCCTTAATTGACCTATTTCCATCGACTGTTTACAAATTTTAAGATATGAATAGAGAAATTGTTCCTTAATGGGGAACCTGTCACCAGAAATTGGCCTAATAAACCACTAGCAGTATGTTGTCTAGAACCTTTACACCTTCTAGATCATGCTTCTTTCATGGCCCAGCATAGTTCCATCATCAATAAATCTACTTTAAAGTGAGATGTAAATTGGTTGCATAAAGTCAAGGAGGCGGAGGGTTTAGCACTGAAGTCAATCTGTCCCCACCTCTGAGGCAGGGATAGCTTGACTTCAGTGTTAAACTCTCCACCTCCATGACTTTATAAAACCAATTTACATCTCACTTCAAAGTTGATTTTCTTGTTGATGCCACAACACTGGGTCATGAAATAAACATGATCTGGGTAGTAGTGGTTTATTATGTGTCAATTTCTGCTGACGCGTTCCCTTTAAGGTCAGACTAGATGATACCACACAGAGTAATTTATACAGAGAAAGATAAGGAAGAGGGAATAAGTGTAATATTATAGATGGATTCTAGGAAGCTGGAGGCTCAGTTAGAGAAATGGCAGGTGAAAATGTATATGGATAATTGTACACACATAGAATATTGTGCACAATTTTTGACTCTTGTTGGTGAGAAGGTTAAAATATAGCTAAAACAGGAAGGATGCAACAGAGGACAAACAAGGGTTTTATTGGTTTACAATTCCAAGTTGGGACTACAAACTTTTTGGGCAATTGACCTTTTACACCAAGGTCTATAACCATGATCATGGCAAGGGGACTTCCTCATTGGCTAGAATGATGGTAATTCCACCACCATCATTATAATGGGGCACGTTCTTGAAAAAATTAGATGATTATTGGCAAGAATAAGGAAAATGATAGCAGACCTTATCTGTTCCTTGCCTATTCCTCCTATTTCCTCCTCCAAATATGGTATAAGCATGGACCAGACATGTCAAAGTACCAAAACCAAGAGAATGGGCTTATGCTTGAATAATTATAATTATTTATAATTAATATAATTATAATTAAAGACCTTTTAGATGTGTATCACTGAGATGTTCTATGCTCTTGCACAGGGGCATAACTTGAGGGAGTGCAGAGGTTGCTGTCGCACCAGGGCCCAAGAGGTTTCGGGGGCCCTTATGGTGTCACTTTCCCATATGACAAGACTTTTACTTTAAACCATGCATTATAGTCAGGGACCTGGCACAGACTTTGCACTGGGGCCCATCAGCTTCCAGTTACGCCACTGCTCTTGCATTACTGTTCCTACACAAGAAGGGCCCTCTGCTGCCTACTACAGCCTATATCTAGGTAGGACAAATACTATAGGGATATCAGATGTAAGCTGAAAGACTTGCAATCCTGCTTTTGGGTTTAGACATAGACTACCATAGACACATAATACAAAGAAGAAAAAGAGCCACATACATAAATAACACTTCGGAAAAATTTCAGACCTGATCTACTGAATTATTAGGCTCCTTACAAGAACTGAACAACCTAGAGACAGGATGCAAAGTAAAGCAAAAAGGATGTTTAACTTGTATTCGCTTTCCTTCACACATAAAGTATTTCCTTTTATGTTAATATCCTACAAAAAAGCAAGGGAAACAACGTCCTGCCAAACCTCGTTCTATCTTCTGGAAAATAATACGCCTGAAAACCTCTTAAAAGCACAATTGGGAGAAGTATCATGTATCGGAGTCTGCTGGATCCAAATCTGGTGCAAGCATGGACCAGACCTGTCAAAGTATAAAATTGCATGGGTTTCAATGAGGTTAATTTCCTCCTGAAATTCTGTTGCTTTAACAGAACAGTTTAGAAGGAAAGTGAATGATAAACGGCCGTCGGGGAGTCTAGGGCATTAATACATAGAAATATCTGGGCAGGATCATTGGTTTCAGAGAATATGTTGTATTTTAGTAGATATAGCTGTTATTAAGTCCCTGACTACTATGACTTCTGTAGAGGTGTGGCTTATAGATCAGAGGCCCTAGGGCAAAGGCTATGCTGCCTAACTGCTAGTGACATCACATATCATTTATCATGACATCACACTTGTCTTCACTCCACAATGTGTTATTTATTATTCTATTAAACTGTAGAGACCAGGCTAGGTTGTAACTTTGGGGTCAATATGGTTTGGCACCCTGTCATGATGATGTGTAACAGCGGTGTAACTTAAAGGACATCAGCCCCAATGCAAGACCAGTTAAAAGCCCACCTACAATTGTTTCTTCAAATGAGGCCGAGGATCCTTCGTGTCTTCTCAGGCTACAGGACCTGCATTCAGTTGATAAATCTGCCATCTTTATCCCTCTAATCAGAAACATATGAGTTCAGGAACTGGAGTACAGCACCATACAGGTTGCATGTATTATTGCAGGTCAGCCCATTACCTTATATTGAGCTGAACTGCAATACCAGACACAACCAATGGAAAGCTGTGGCACTGTTTAGATCAGAAAGTAACCATCTTTTTTAATTATGAAAATCTTATTTCAAGGGTCTCTGCTCCCAATTTTTATCCTTACTAAACTACAAGATTCTATGTGAACTATTGGGTGTTTAGCTATAAACATTTCTCCTGCAAAGTTATATGAAAATGAGAGAAAAGTCATATCTGCCTGAGATGAGTCCCATTTGGAGGCTGCACTTCAGATGCCCTATCTTCTATAGTACCTAGAAATATGCTTTTGGTACAATACTGGTGAGCTACAAAACCGATGGTTATATAGGGAATTAAAGAAATAGGAGGAAATTGGATCTTTGTCTTTGGATGTAACTGCCTGTATCTCAAGTTCTGTAGCAGATAGCAAAAAACTGATGCCATTTGAAGGATCAAGTTGTTATCTTTAATATAACACCAGCAGCTTTTTTTCTAGGTGCTATAAAACTGAAGATAGGGGCATCTGAAGTGACACTCTCCCTAAAACCTCTAAACTTGACTCATCTCAGGGAAAATATGACTCTTCTCATGTGCATGTGACTTTGGAGGAGATTTTTTTATGGGTAAAGGAGGAATTCTAGAAAGGACAGTTTTGGACAGTTGCAAGTTTTAGTTGTTTAAATATGGTGACAGGTTCCCTTTCAGGGTAGAGATGACCTATTGGCTGCTGGGCCTCTTAGCAGTCACAAAGGAGTTAATCTCCTGGTCCCAGATGCTTTTATAAACTCTGCCAAACCTCCTGCTATGGTATGCCAAGTCCAGAAACAATATGTTCAATTACTTTAAGTGACCTGAACCCACCATGCCATTATTACATTGGTGACAATACATTATAATACACTGCTAAGTAATCCATGACATTTTGGAAAGATCCATCAAATTTCACCCCCACAATGCCCTTGTTTTATCATTTCTGGTCCAATCACTTAACAGAGGATTTACTGATGATTCCCAAACTGTAAACAAATGTCCAACAATTGCAACAGATCCATGAAATCACATCTGCTATTGTTTCTTTGTTGTTATTTGCTCTAACCTCATTCCAAGAACCAGCCTACAGATAGCCAATCCGGCTTTATGTTATGCCTGCAACGGTTATACAAATCTGTAGGAGACCCCCATCAGGCTCCCATCCAGAGAGAACACATCTGCAAGGGGCTCGGATAATCCTATACATATCCCGCTCGCTATCTCACGCTGCATATCTTTGCTTAATTACCAGTGTAATAGACATAGTACAGGATGTTGTAATGGGAATCAAGATGCTTGAAAGCGGTTCTGTGTTAACCCAATGTGTGCCGGAAAACTATTAACTTCTTAAGTAAAAGTGATAATCTTAAAACATGAAATATTTAAAGTTGTAGTACAATATAGGTTCCCTTGCAATGTGAATGTGACTCCATAGGTATGCAGGTCCTTGCTGGCAGGAAGGCGTTAACAGCTTTAGCCTTTGCTTTCGTGTCTTATGTGAATGTGTCAGCTTTCACTTGCAAGTTAAAGCTTTTGCTTCCCTTGACAGAAAACATCTGGAATATCTGCAGAAACAGATCTCTACTACAGTTCTCCTAGAGTGTGGATTTCAGCTGAATCTAAGAATAACAAGGATAAGGAGAACCTAAATAGAACATGTCCGGCTGATCTGACTTTTATAGACAGGTACCCAACCCAAACAGGACAAGATCTCATGGGGACCTTAAATTGTAACCCTGCTGCAGAATGTGCACATATGCAGAATCCTGTAATAGAGACTGTGATGAAGTGAGTCCTTTCTTATTGGCTGTGTCAATTACTAGTGTAAGTGCTAACATACCGTATACCGTACATAGGTGGAAGCCCATCACTGCTAGACAATGAACAAGCAGATAGCGTCTACTATACATCACTATACATTTGGAAAGTGAACTAGCACAAAATTTGCAAATATAAGGTTATAGTCAATCTATACTATACTCAACTAATCACATATAAAGTTCCCCAAAGCAATTATGGTACCCTATACTGCACAAAACATGTATATGGAAAGGTGTGTCCCATAAAAGTGTTATGGGAATACGATTGTGCGCATGCTTAACCACCGCCCCATTTGCTTCTATGGGACATCCCATGATCGCCATCCCGGAAGTTCCATGGAAATATATGAATGTGTATCATTGTTCCTTACTTATGGGGCACCTGAGAGGATTTGTGGGTCCCCTTCTCCTGATCACAGTTGGAACACATTGGTTATAAACTTATTCCCTATGAGTTAGATAAAAGAGTCTATTGTTATATCCTTCCAGGGGTACACATAGGGCAGATTAAGAATCTAGGATCTACACACAACATGTTAATAGCAGGGACATCAATGAGTTATAATATAGTCACCTTAGCAAATACATACCATGGACAGTGAACACTGCTAAATGCCATGTATTTGCATAATATATAGATTATTAGAATAAGGTAAACAATGGGATTTACATATGCCAAACTAAGTCTATGCTATAATTTACCATAACTTTACTATACTATGACTATACTTTACTATAACTTTGTGTACCTCAGGTGCTAGTAGTTCTGCATTTCTTACCATTCCATAGTAATAATATCTCTCATAGTAATAATCCCAAAATCTTTTCTTGGATTTAGAGCTAACTAATTAACAGTACTGTAATTCATTTTTATCATTGTGTCTGTCTCTGGCCATGGCCAATGGATTATTGGCACTATCAATAATCACTACCAGCAGCTCCAAAGGTTTATACCCCATAGACTCCCAAATATAGTAGCTAGTCTAAGCGAGTAACCAGTGTGTAACAAAAAAAAGGATGCAGTTTACATACATTCTCAGGATTCATTATGAAAATATAGATATACAACAATTTTTTTTTCTCTGCAGTTAGTTCTGTTTTTGTTTCTATGTTGTACCCCTTTTTGAGTTCTTATATAACCAATTGCATCTGTGCTTTTCCATTTTGTCAAAAAGTTCTGTATATTATTGCTGTTTGTAATTTTGCCTAAACACAGAGGGAAACAGACATACATACACAGATGCAATCTGTGCAGATACCGAAAATGTATTTTAAATATAAAAAATATAGACTATAGGATAAACTGGAACATGCAAAAATTTAAATAGCATAAAAATGGAATTGTGAGTATAATTATTTAAACATAATGTCAATGTTTAAGAAAAAACTTTGTAAATATAAATCTGTAATACTCAAGTGTGAATGAGCCCCATTCTGTGTATGGTTACAGAATCTATCCCCCTAATGAATATATAAGCAATGGTTGCAATATGGAATTGCCACCATCCTATACATCCTTATATAATATGTAATCATAAACAATTATATATTAAGTTTAATTAATTATCATATAAAACACCACTGCACATGGATACTAAAGACTTCTATGCATTAGGATCACCTGGCCATTGACTACAGCTTAATGTTACCAAGAATCTAGAGATCATAAAATATGACTGAATATATAACGTCTGGTAAGTGTATATATGTAAAAGTGAATATTGCAGGATTAGTCCACAATGTAAAGGCTAAAAATAAACACATAAGGCAAACATATGCAGGATTTCCCTCCTAGCTGGATTCGTGTAGTAACCTTTTCTATAGCTGGAGATGTGTTTACATGTACTATTTCCATGTATACTAGTCTACTTCATTCCCAATTAGTGTAAAAGGCATGGCATAACCCCCATAAAGAATTCAGCTTTCTGCAATAGACAAGACATTTAGCTGCAAATCACTGTGAAATTCTCTTTTCAAAGCGCTTATGGTCCATAGAAATTTGGCAGCAATTCAGACACTTGTTTCCTCTGTGGAGCTAAACCCAGCCCTCTACGAGTGCTTAGTATCCATCCAGGCTACAACTCCATACGCTTATCCCTGTGCATACTGTACACACTGCTACACTGTACATGAGTGACAAACCTAAGGGGAACCTATTGCTTCTAAAGTTCTGAACTGGTGAGAAAACTCTACACTACATATGTAGGAGGAAGGTCTTCTATATATACAGGTATGTGTGTTATATGTATTAGTCTTATTATTATAATTGCTCTTTTATTCTAGAAATAGGGTTAGGCGATGCATAGAAATATATGATGTCATGATGTAGCAATGATAGATTGTCAGAGCTGTGATAAACATTGCAATTCATCACTATGCAGTACCTGGGACATGGCATGGCAGGTAAATCCACCACAACCTTAGCACTGCTACATCTGTATCTTGTTGCTGAAGTGTGCAAGGTAATAGTATAGTCTATAAGTGTTTAGCTGAAAGTTTCAAAAAAATTGGAATATAAGGTCCCAATATTCTAGTGCTGAAAAGTTCACCCTCTTATGTCTGTGCACCTTTACAAGTATGAGAGGTAGAGTGTGTGTGGTTTCCAGGGTCCCACAATGTTTAGGATTCTTTACACATCACTTGTAAATATCTGTTTCATGTGGAAACTGAATGAATTCACATGTATTTGCAAGTACATTAGTTACTCCATGAGTCTGGCTGTCACCCTGTGTTTGCTTTCAGATCTGAGGTTTAGTTGTATGTGGCATCACCTGGGAACTGCAGAAATCCAAAATCTGTGTGCAAGATCCCATAGAGAGAGCACTGAACATGTGTTCTGCAATGTAAGAGAATGGGACTGTTCTGTGCCAGTATATAGTTGCAGTGTATATCAGACAGGTGGATGTAGTGTATATGATATGGTGTATAAAATGTACCTACTGGCTGAAACATTGTAGAATATATGTGTATAAGGCCCTGTCTGTAGGTGATGGTGCATTGATGTGTGCATGGTCACTCACCTCCTTGCAGCGTAGTTTGGCAGAAGGCAAGAAGCAGGATGATGCTCCGAAGTGGAGCGGCAGGCCGTATGCTCTCCATGTCTCACAATGCCCCCGTCCCCTCACACATGCTGGGTTTTATCCCGCCGCTCAGCTCACATCCCCAATGAGGGAGGGGCAGCCAGAGACACGACGTCATTCTAACAGTGCCAGCAGCCCCATCCCACCCCCCTTATTATTGGTAGAGGAGGGGGGAATATTTTATTTTGTTTTGTTTCCTTTTTTTTCTTTTCTTTTTTTTTCTTTTTTTCATTTTTCTTGGCTGACGTTCTGCAATTCTGGCTGAAATAGACATGGGAGCAGAGCCAGAGAGAGGGGGTGCAGAATTCTCCTCTCCGCGTTTATCTGTCTCTTGCTTATTCTCTGTCTGTCTGTCCACTTCACTCTGTTAACAGAGGATTTATCAAACTCATTTGTTAGCTGTACACCAGGGCGAAAAGACGTCCAGTTTTTATCAATGAACTCCTCACGATACTTTCAAGCACAGGTGCAAGACTAACAGCGGAGAAATCAGAGAAGACTGAGTTTTCTGCAGATTGCTTCCAGCATGTACGAGCGTCTGTACTTGAGAAACTCTTTGTTTTCAATATTGGAACAATATTGGAACATAGTGAAACAATAACATGCACAGGGCTCCAGTTTATGGTACTTTCCTATTGTAAAAATTGCACGCAGGTAGGTTTTTATAGCAAAAACCCATTTACAACTCTTATTGGTTATAAGGTTTATGTACAGTACATTGACTTCAAATACATTTACATGAGATCAGGTGCACCGCTCTGCGAATTACAGAACATACAAAACTAATGGGATCTGTTTCTTCACAAATGATTTTTCCATCATAGTTGTGCGAGTATGGAATGAACTAGGGTTGCGGTCCTAGAGAAGGAAAAATGGAACCTGAAGTTTGCTTTCAAACTATTCTGCAAACCACTTTGTTATAAAATGACTCTATATTTAAAACATGGCCTCTGTAGGGGAACCTCAATGGTTGCTTGTGGTCACAGGTCCTAGGACTAGACTTCTTCATTATCACCATCATTTGGCCTAGTGATGGGGAGCTCCATATCACTACACTTGTTCGTAAATTACTGTGTGGACACAGGGTTCCAGGCACTGGATGGCTGGAGCTTCCTATCCCCTGGTTCATCGGTGTCAGAGGTTCCTAACGCCTGGATCATTGAAGGGGTCTATGATTTAACATTAAGTGGGGCCACTGAAATGCCATATCTGCTTCTGCATGGATCGTTGAGTCTGAGATTTGACTCAATCTCTAAAAGTACTCAAGACATGTGTTACCAAAGGCCCCCCAGCTACACTGTACCAGAATAATAACTCTAGTATGGTCAAGCATTTATTTAATTGGACCTGATCTCACCAGTCCACCGTATCATGTACCTAACTTGAGGTTCCTTTACGGACCTCTTTTACATTTCTAGTCACTATGGTAGAAAATAGAAAATCCAGTTTAAAAGCTATTGCCATACACATATTCCCATAGAGCAATCCCATACATGTTCCTACCATCAAGCAACAGCCATAACCCACAGAAAAGCAAAATGCAACATGCAATCCAGTGCATCTATGCTGCATTTCTAACAGCAGACAGATACAATTTGAAAATACTGTTGCAAAAAAATTATAAAGTAGATATACTAGTTATGTGTACAATGGGCCTAATTCTCATGTCAAGTCATTTCCCTTGCTTCAATCAGTGACCACTAACATCATACAGACAATCCCCAGCTTAAGGACACCTGAGTTACAGTTGACCCCTAGTTACAGACGGGCCTCTCTGACTATTGTGACCTCTGGTGAAGCTTTCCTAATGCTAGTAATGAATATATATAGAGAAAAAAAATCACAGCTGGTGCCAAATAATGTAGTAAAAAATGGGCCAAAACTTGTGTGGACGGTTCTTCACTCTAATATGCGTGGTCACCTATAGGATGCAGGGACCACCCTGGATCTGGGCCAATTGCCCGAAAAAACATATAGATAGCAGCACGAAAAAAAAGTTACCGGGTGTTGGGTGCACTTCCAGGTGTAAATTGGATATACAAATGGTGTATTGTATTTTTGAGCATTTATTAGCTAAAATTGTTTGATAACGTGTTTTGACGTGAAACTGAGTCTTCATCATGTCAAAGTTCATAAACTGAAGACTCCTACATAGGCAACGGTCATCTGTAGGGACTACAGAGCTCCTACATAGGCACCGGTCATCTGTAGGGACTACAGAGCTCCTACATAGGCACCGGCCATCTGTAGGGACTACAGAGCTCCTACATAGGCACCGGCCATCTGTAGGGACTACAGAGCTCTTACATAGGCACTGGCCATCTGCTTAGCTACACTCCACTGCTCACTCAAGTAGATCGGCACACTTGCCTCTTCCAGCTCTGCAGTATTTTGACTTGATGAATACGCCGATCCGTCATCAAAATGCAGTGTCAAAAATTTTTGCCAATAAATACTCAAAAGAACAATTCACCTTTCGTATATCCATTTTTCATCTGGAAGCACACTCTACAACCTGTAGCTTTTTTTTCTTGCCACTATGTTGATGCTGGTGACTTACTGATTTTAAGCCCCAGCCTTCAATGGTCAACATAAAAGTTATTGTTAATCCTTATTCCCATGACAGCCCAAAAATGTGAAAAAAAACTTTGTCTGTAGTAACACTTACAAAATATACCAGATCCAAATTACATACAATTTAAGCTTAAGAACAACCCTACATAACCTATCCTGTACGTATCCTGGGGACTGCCTGTATTTCCCCTTTAATTCTCACGACTTACAGTAATGAAACAAGCAGAAAACAATTTGGTAAAGATTAAATATTTTTTTCAATATACACAGCTGATGCTTAACTGGGGTTTCCTGCTAGATGATACCATGGTCATTATTATTGTATGTTTGATCACTTTGGAAAACTTTAACAGGGTAATTGTAAGGTTCCAATAGGGTTACCCATATTATAGTTACAATGATAAAGTTTCCCGTTCGCTGCCAGAAGCTGCAGGTCACATAACCCCTGGACAGTAGGATTTGGGACTTCCTGTAACATCCCATCATCCCCTGGTTTCTAAGAGGTGAGGGAGTTATATACTCATTACTCTTTGCAGGCCCCCTCCGTCATCCCCACTCTCATATCAGTGGTTGGAGGAGTGGATTTCTTTGGAATGTCCCTCCAGCCACTTACACAGATCTGGGGTCGGCACACCCGACTTTCAGCCAACCCCTAGTTACAAACGGACCACTGGATGTCGGTAATTTACTCTAAGTTTGCCTTAGGCTACAATAAACAGGTATAACAGTTATCAAAGGTGTCTGCACTATTGTTAATCCTGACAATCCAACATTTTTAAAATCCAATTGTCACAGAGACAAAAAAAAAATTTGACTGGGGTTACAATTATAAAATATACAGATCCGACTTACATACAAATTCAACTTAAGAACAAACCTACAGAACCTCTCTTGTAGGTAACCCAGGGACTGCCTGTAGTGATATGGATGGTCCATGAACTACAGATATATCTAATCTACATGTTTCTCTTTAAGTCACAAATTATTTCAATATGCTGCTGTTTTAGCAAAAATATTTTAACCAAATTTTATATATTTTTCTTAATTGTTGCTAGAAACACCCCCATGTAGACTATAGTGTATAAGAACACATGTTACTCTTCCATTCATATAGTGTAGTATCTAAATAAATCATATGTTCAGATGCTTGGAAATGTGAAAAACTTTAAATCTAGTTTTAGTCATCTTTTCAGGAACAATGTAATTTATAGTCTTGATCTTTTCCATCTTGATTATTTCCCCAGTGATCACATTTGAGCCTATTCCAAATAGTTTGAAGTACAGTATATCCTCTCATTCATTTACATATTTATTCAAATGTGTAAGTTGGCTGAACTACAGTTCAAGAAATGTATCTGACATCCAAGGTCCTTCATTCCTTTGTACCCTGTAACATCATGTCCCTAGTTTCCCAACACTTAATAATTTGACTGATTTTTACTTTTCACATACCCTTCATCTTATCATTGAGGCAATTTTCCACCTAACATCTTTATCTAATAGTAATTTTTACCCCTTCTCATGATCCTTCATACAATATACAGTCGGTCCCCTACTTAAGAACATAGTTACAAACGGACCTCTGGATATTGGTAATTTATTGTACTTTAGTCCTAGGCTACAATGATCATCTGTAACAGTTATTACAGGTGTCTGTAATGAAGCTTTAGTGTTAATATTGATTCTTATGACAACACAACATTTTTAAAATCCAATTGTCACAGAGACCAAAAAAGTTCTGGTTGGGATTACAATGATAAAATATACAGTTCCGACTTACATACAAACTCAACTTAAGAACAAACCTACAGACCCTATCTTGTACTGCCTGTACTTCCTAAAATTGCTTATTACAGTACTTAGCTGATATATGATGCTCTATAGTTTTTTCAAGTGGCAACATACTCTCCCAAAGAGTCTGATGTCAGAAACAAAAACATCAAAGTCCATACAGAGCTACAAATGGGGCCATGGCAGTCTATGAAAATGGCACTATAGGCCTGTAAAATGACTGTAGCCATGTGAATTTACCATTTCCACCTTCAAGATATTGATTATCTTTCCAAGTCATAAAAATCTGATAGGTGGGGGTCCAACACTAAGAACTTCTGAAAAAGGAGCAGAAGTTCACCTTAATTCCATGAGTGGTGGCTAGCCCCAGGAACTAAAGCTGAGCTCCAATACCTTACTAAACGAAAAATGAAGCTGGGCACTAGATGTCGGGAACAGCTGATCTGATATTGATGGACTACTATACTGTGGATTGGTCATCGGTATCTAAAAGGTGTGTAACCCCTTTATTTTCCTTGTTGGACAACACTATTTAAGAGGGACCAAATAGGAAGAATGGATGCAGCTAAAGTCAATAATGGTGTGGAAATCTCATTGTATAACCATTAGCATTAATCAAATGACTTGACTTGCATTTGTAAATCCCTTTTATAACTTGTATAGCAGAAAGGAGGGTTGTCTTGTGAAAAATGTAGTGGTTTCATGAGTAAGGTTCATAAGAGTTGTGCCAAAAATGTGTTGACTTATTGATACACTTTTTGATAAAACTAAGACAACACATGTAATGGAGACTAGACAATCTTAGGCTAAGCCAAATTTATAATTCAGCATTAGTCACACTGATGAATCTGATGCTATAGGATCATATATTTATGATCCATATTTTCCATTTGTGTCATAGCATATAAAAAAATGATGGTCGAAGCGTCACAATGATGTAACACTATCGTAATAAATGCTTGACTAATTCAGACACACAGCCCAGATAAGACCAGTATAAGACTGTTTTTTTTTACTTTTAGTAAATCTGATCCACTTTATACTTGTTTGATCAAATCAATGGGCAAAGTCAGGGATGCAAATGATAGAATGACGATTGATTGATCTACTTTAGGTAAGTGACTAGGGTTATGACTCTGCATTTCAGGTTAGTAGTCAGCTACTAGAAATGAAAATCAACTACTTATCAAAACAGTGTGGACTCAAAGAGTATTGGCTGTTATACTTAAAATAAAAATCTAGCTGTGTTACCCCTATTTTATGCACTAGTTATTATAAAGTTTGTTTGATTGAAAAGTTTACAGTTGTTCTTATGGCAGTCATAAGTTCTGGATCATTAATCATTGATGAATGGGTGAAAACTAGGTGAGAACCTCATTTCTAAAAATTTTCCAGCATTCGAATTCAAAAGAAAATTGGAAAATTAGAACAAAATGCATTTGTTTAATGGGCAGATCATAATAATTTACCAGATTTGTGTGCACATAGACAAGAGCCTTGGATGGATTGCATAAGCTTTTGGTTATAATACACAGCATTTACGGTGTTTGACAGACTGAATGAAATTCAACAGGGCCTGTCAAACTCAATGAGCCTGTGACACTTTGGCTAGAGCTCGGTTTATACGTCATAGTCTCCAAAGACTGGGCTAATATTGTCCTTCTCAAATCAACTGACCTGACTTTGAAGTGAGGTTCTGTGCCACCTCAGTAATGCAGATGTGGCTTGCCAGGTCATGGTTTTTCTCTTCCTTCTGTCCCGTCCAAGACTTGTGCAACTGTTCTCTAAATTGCTGCAATTACTCAAGTTACTCTCAGATTGCCAGCACATTTGTTAAGCCTAATTTGTTCTCCATGTTTTCACTGCTTACCAGAATATTCCTTATATTATTAAAATATGTACATGGTGCACATATCCATAGAGTTTCAAATATTATCCCTAACAGACTTCCAATATCTATTAGCTTACTGCTAATTTAAGTACAAAAGGATTACACCCACACTCCATTCCACATGTATGGCTTCAATATATATTTCCTACTTACAGCAATGTTAGTTCCCCCTGTCTCTCAGAACCGTGCATTAGTTCGGCTAACAGACATGGAGTCCTTGCATTTCTTTATGAAATATGAGGATATATATCACATATAACTGCAAAGATAGTTCCTTCCCTCACCAAAGTGCACATGACAAACAAGACTACAAAACACTACAAACACAATAAGGGTGGTCAATAATCCGGGTCACAACTAACATAGCATATCTCAAGGTACAAAATCACATACACAAGGAATAGTCTAAAACAACAGCCACATATAGGAAACCAGAAGTACAGAAGTTTAGCAGTAAAGCGTGAACAATAGAGCTAGCAAGAGAATATAACCAGCAAAGAGTATAGCACACACAAGGTATTTATCAGAGAAGGATGTCTGCTCCAGGTGAAAGGGACAGAGAATGTGAGCATGTTAACCTTTTCTGGACCAGGGCAAAGATCTCAGAGAGCCGGGTGTGGTAGATTCAGTCAGCAGTCATATGAGCACTGTTCAGACTGCCGACTCAAGTGAATCAAGAGAATTCAGTGTCATCTCCACCTGACCATATGATCTGCAGAAGACTCTGACACACGGCTGTGGTTTCCATGGCCCCAAGTGTGAGCTGACAATCTTAGAACAGGTCCTATTCCTGCAGGTATTTGCGGCTCTGGCAGTCCTTTCTACTACCATCGGGATGTGAGCGGACCTCACACTCAAATGATACACGGGCTGCAAACAACGGTCCACAGGTCCGTTGTTTGGATCCCGGTATTACTTACGATCATACAGATTTCATTTAGAGTGGCAAACCAAATTTTGTAAATTAAATGACTACAGTTTAGTAACTGGGGTCTTTTGGGGGTATTTGAATATCTATTGTAACTTCCATTAGGGGCTTCATTAATTTCTCTGTGCTACTCATATAATAGAAGAAAACGATGAAAGCTAGGATCTGAATATACACTGTAAATATATTTGGTATTTTAAGATTTTTTAGATGACTCTGTGACTTTAATATACATTAGTGACAATTAGAATAAAATAATGAACTGCCTAGTGATGCTTTACATGATAAAGATCTAATCCCATCCCCCAGAAGCATAAAATGACTTCAAGTATAGCATGTAACACAGAAAAGGCTATTCAGATGTTCACCATTGAAAAAAAAAACTTTTTGGAGAGAATTCAACAATGATGTGTTAAAGTATCCACCCGACATAACTGCGGAAGAGGATTCTAGAATATTTATCAAAGATCAAACTATAGTGTGGTGTGAGGGAATTCGACAATCATGTGTAAAAATTTCCAGTTTGCACAACTGAAAAAAAAGACAACCTTATTTATCCATAGAAATCCAGGAAAAGCTGTAGAGGATCATTATGAACTGGCTGGAGGGGAACTGGATAAAGTGAGAAGGAAAAACCACAAAACCAGTTTCACGCAGTGGGGGAAATGTGACACCGTGCACTTTTATAATGCTAAACCCTTTATTATACAATTTTACATTTTTAAAAATGAAGAAAATAAGTTTTATTTGCAGTCGCTTAGTCGTATTAGTTAAATTGCAATTGACTTTATAGAACATCTGTGCCATTTAGATTAGACTGAGGAACAAATGAGTTCCTCAAACTTTGCTTAAATAATGGGCTCAACCTTATTATGATATACTTTTTACTAAACCCTTAAATATTCAGCTACAGTCTATACTGGAAAAAGCTCTTGTTATGACTGTGTATGATAATAATAATAATTCTTTATTTATATAGTGCACACAGATTATGCAGCGCTGCACAAAGCATGACAAATTGGTCCCTGTCCCCATGGGGCTCACAATCTAAACAACCTAACAGTATGTTTTTGGAGTGTGGGAGGAAACCGGAGGACCCAGAGGAAACCCACGCAAACACGGAGAAAACATACAAACTCTTTTCAGATGTTGACCTGGGTGGGATTTGAACCCAGGACCCCAGTGCAGAAGCGATACTCACTCAGCCACCTTGCTGCCCATATGACGTTGCCTGTTACACAAAATACAGGTCCATACCAACTATGTACATTGCCTGGGTTCAGGGTGACCACAATGTAATGCTATTTTATATTTCTGCTCTCTGGAAGGGCTTGTAAGGCGTGGTGCACCCCAATAGTGCAAAGCATAGGGTTGGCTTCTACAATTCTCTCCCTGGCAGAAGAAGAGTTCTACGCTCTGAAAAGCCCTGGGCTAGCTGTCCCTCTGTTCCTCAGAAGGTTGGTACCTATGGGAAAATACCTCCATCTCAGCTTCATCTTCTGGTCACTCCAGACGTCTGGCAGAATCTTCTCCTCCAAGCTCTGTTCCCTAACTGCAAGACATTAAGACCTTTGACTCACAGAGAAATTCAGCACAAACAATGACAAAACAATCTCCTATAGACTTACATGGAGTCCCCATAATAATCCATGCAAATAACACAGCGAGCTTCTAAATAGGTAAATATTTTAGACAGCTGCTGATATTCTATGGATGCAAAGTTCAATGCTCAGTATGTGTACATATTGTACCAAATTAGGGAAAATATCTTCCCAACTACAGATGTAAGAATCGGCATAAATCCCTGAGTTAATGTGTGATATTAAAAATGTTAGTAGTAAAAATCTGTAGTAACATATTTTAAGCATCTAGTGAAAGAAAAGCATCTAGACCCATCTTAAACCATCACAACATTCTGCGCCAGAGAGTTACATAGTCTCCCTGTTGTTACAGTAATGCATCCCTGCTATGGTGATATTAAAGGGAAGTTAATGGGAATCTATCAGAAAAAAAGGCCATCTGTAGGGACTACAGAGCTCCTACATAGGCACCGGCCATCTGTAGGGACTACAGAGCTCCTACATAGGCACCGGCCAACTGTAGGGACTACAGAGCTCCTATATAGGCACCGGCCATCTGTAGGGCTAGTTGTAGGTGGCATCCTATAGGACCAGCCTAAGTAGCATAGTACCATATCAGGTCATTAGATTTCTGATGGTTGATACTGATAATTTTGATCATTTTCTCTGTATCAGGACTCGGGGTCAGTGGACCCCCTGGACCACCTCGGGAGATGGTACTAGCCGACACCTGGGACCGGAATCTAAGTGGCACCCAGTACTCACCAGAGCCCACCGCAAAGCGGGGTGGTCTTGCTGCGGCAGGGTGCCACCAGGTCGTTCCACAGGTGTGACTGGCCCGCGGTTGTAGCCAAGGTCGAAGAACAGATATAGCGGCAGTCTCGGAGTTGGGCACAAGCAGGCAGTCATGGCAGGCAGCAGAGATGCAGAGGTCAGGTCCGGAGTCAGCAACAGGAGATCAAGCTGAGCAGGAAGGGATACAGGAACAAGGAGCAAGGAATGACGCAGGCAAACTTTCACTTATCACAATGAGCTAAAAGATCTGGCAGGGAGTGATGGGAGCCGCCGGTCTAAAAAGTAGCCGGCGCCAATCAGCGGTGCGCTGGCCCTTTAAATCCTCGAGTTCCGTGATGCGCGCGCCCTAGGGAGTGGGGACGCACCCGACCTAGCTGGGACGGGAGCAGGAGCGTGAAGAGGTAAGTGTGGGCCAGGGAACGGGCAGCCTGTCTTTATCACAAACACATGCAATAATGGTGGTCCAAGACGCCGAAGTGCTTGCTTCTACTGGTGGTCTTGGCTTCTAAGTTCCTACCATGACTATCCTCTTCTAGTACTTGCATGTTCCTCATCAGGATCAGGTGTGCACTGCTCAGCTCTGAAATCACCAAAAACAAAATATATACAAGCAACCATTCACCTGGCGATACAAGATGCCCTGACCATGGCCTGTACCTTGACTACTCTTCTATGTCTTCTGTGCCACACATCAATGTCACGCAACCTGCTTGTGTCAGCTATCACTAAAATCAAGACCATTCTAGGTAGTGCCCAGGCAACGGGAACGGACTGGCCCACAAGAAACGGGTGAATCCACCAGTGGACCCCCTGGCCCTACTTTACGGACATATTTTGCTTGCTCACAGAGCTAAGTGAGCCTAAGATTACAGGTTAATGACAGGGCACCTTGGACCAAAGCAGATTAAGGGCTAGAAAGCAAGCTATGGCTCAGGGATTTTTTTTAGAAATTTGCAAATCAGGAAATATTTGCAAGTTGTGGACCCCAGTAAAAGATTTTACCGGAGGGCCCCTGGCACTCCAGTCTGACACTGCCTGGTGGTTTCCATTAATCCCACATTCCATGCCATAGTTAAAGGATAAAATCCAGGGGAACACATAGATACCACATTAAGGATCAGCCCAATGTTATACTGGTGACACTCACTACCCCATACTAGGACATGACAATTTTGGTGGCTACGACCAGCATTGTGTATGAGGTCCTCATAACGTGCAAAGCTACATGTGAGTCGAGACAAGGTGAAGGTTGACAGGAGCCTTCATTACTGAGGGTTTATCACCTTTCAGAGCTGGCGGTGCCTGGAGGGAGGAATGTTATGTAACACGTCAAGACCTCTAAGATGTAAATCTCAGTCTATGGGGTTTCATAAAGAGAAAGCACAAGGGTGAAGAGCAGGTTTCATCTCCGTACCAGAACTTCAGATTCTCTGCCGAAGATCCTTTATTTTGGTGTCCAGTAGGTTGTCCTGTAAGCTGCCCCAAAAAGTCCCAAAGAAATCAGAGCAGTTCTGGATGAGTTAGTCCTATGCTCTTCGGATTGCTATGGGACATCTTACTGGACAGTTATCCAATAAGTCCTCATAGTCATACTCTAGGGTGGCACGGTGGCTGAGTGAGTAGCACTTCTGCCTTGCAGCACTGGGGTCCTGGGTTCGAATCCCACCCAGGTCAACATCTGCAAAGAGTTTGTATGTTCTCTCCGTGTTTGCGTGGGTTTCCTCCGGGTCCTCCGGTTTCCTCCCACACTTCAAAAACATACTGATAGGTTGATTAGATTGTGAGCCCCATGGGGACAGGGACCAATTTGACATGCTTGTGCAGCGCTGCCTAATCTGTGTGCGCTATATAAATAAAGAATTATTATTATTATTATTATTATAGTCCATACCCATGCCCCTCATTCTGTGGATCACAGAACGGCGGTTCCAGACATAAAATCCCTTTAAGAATTCTAGATTCTGCCTTTATTCAGGCTAAAAACATGGAACAATAGACAATCCACAGCGGTGCGGCAGGATTCTACAGGTTTTATGTGCTTAAAATACTTGTTACCATTGTATGATACAATTGTACTTGTGCCATGGAATTTTACGGATCCTGTAGACTTGTTCTCCGCAGGTCCTGCCATCCTTCAATGACTACGTTTGCCGGCATCATAAATCTTTATTTTTCAGCCTTTGACTCATTCAGCTTTATTGAATGGAACGAAATAAAAGAAAATAAACTAACATCAAAGTTCCATTAAAGAGACGCAGCCCTTCGAGGAGACACACTGCACCATCAAAAGGCTCGGCGCAGAATTCAGCAGCGAGTCCTATAATAGGATCCGTCTGTGAAAGTCCTCGCTTATGGCAGGAGATTCAGGCAATTTCATTGAAAGGGGATTTAGGTGGTTACCGCTCAGTGGCTGATCCAATAACATAAAACGACAAGTACTTGAAGTAATGCAGTAACACAATAGATATTCTTCTCTGCTGCGGGCGAGCCGGAAATATTACACAATGTTTCCTTAAATACTCTGAGTGTTGAGTCATGTGAATGGTCTCCTGCTTCCACAATTTAAAGGCGATTTTCCTATTTTGCATGGAAATACTATTAATTATGGATCTGTGATTATCTATTTATTGCTATTCCTTTCTTTAACATAATTGCTTGTGGAGCCGCTGGTTCAGAGCGCAGCATGCATGTCGTGTAATGCTTTTACTGTATGTCTATGTTCTCATTCTCTTGGTGGCTGCCTGCATGAAATGTTTCAAAATTTTTTTAAAGGTGCTGTGGATACATTTAACTATAAGTAATGGAACTGCTCAAAAGTGTTCAAAAAGATTTTTAAATTATGCTGTTTCTGATATGCCTGCTAGCGGAGCTACAGGTTTAGTGCTCAGTGGATAGCCCTACGAAGCTGCACCCTAATTTTCCATTCACTATTTGTCTAGTCTTTTTCTCTAGTCTGTGTTCAGAAGCTTATTTCTCTCACACAATGACAAGTCTATGCAACAGCTGCTTGCAGTAAGTGCTTGCTTGTGGTGCTGCTGGTTCAGAGTTCAGTGGATGCCTCTCTGAAGCTGCTCCCTAATTTTCCATTCACTTTTGTCACATCTCTTGTCTGTGTGCAGAAGCTTCTTTCTCTCATGCAATGATAAGTCTATTCAAAAGCTACTTGCAGTAAATGCTTGCTTGTGGTGCTGCTAGTTCAGAGCTCAGTGGATGTCTCTCTGAAGCTACTCCCTAATTTTCCATTCACTTATGTCACATCTCTAGTCTGTGTGCAGAAGCTTCTTTCTCTCACTCAATGACAAGTTGATGTAATAGCTGCTTGCAGTAAATGCTTGCTTGTGGTGCTGCTGCTTTAGAGCTCAGTAGGCCTTCACAAGCCTGTTTTCTCACTTCATCTCTTATTTCAATTATCCAGAATGTTCCATTTCGGGTTATTCATGTATTTCTTTTTTTATTAAGAGCTGTTATTTCTATGAAGGCGATTAGAGGAGCTTTAGGTTCTTTAGCTTTAGGTATCTTTAGGTATCTTTTCCCCACTAATGTGTTGCTTCTCTAGTCTGTGTGCATATAACTTCTTTTACTCCAACATTGACATGTCTGTGTAGACTTGCAGTAAATGTGTGCTTGATGTGCTGCAGGTTCAGAGCTCAATGGGAATGTACTAGGAAGCTGTTGTCTCTCTCCTTCCTATGTCTAGGTAATTTAGACTGTTTGTGCTTCATACTCATGTATTACTCTGTTTTTCAAGACCTGCTGTTTCTGACATATTGGCTAACATAGCTGCATCTACAGAGCTCAGAGGGCTTTCTCTAGGAAGCTGCTTTTCTTTTCTTACACTCACTTTTTTAGTGTGTGTATAGTTCCCTTATTTTTTCTTTGACATATATATATACATATATATATATATTAATAATAATTTATTTATTTATATAGCGCACACAGATTACATAGCACTACACAGAGTTTGCCAAATAAGTCCCTGTCCCCACAGGGCTCAAAATCTAATCAATCTACGAGTATGTTTTGGAGTGTGGGAGGAAACCGGAGGACCAGGAGGAAACCCACACAAACATGGATAGAGACTTACAAACTCCAGATGTTGACCTGGATGGGACTTGAACCCAGGACCCAACGCTACAAGGCTGTCACTGAATCACCGGGCTGCCCATAATATAAGCTTGCAATAAATAGTTGATTGTGGAACATTTTGTTCAGAGCTCAGCTTCCCTCCATCCCATCTTGCAGTGATCTATACTATGGGGAACATTCAATATTTTTGGCGCTAAATTGTGGCACCGACAACCCGACACCATACAACCCTAAAAAAACTGGCGTGAAGCGAATAATAAATGCCCCCCCTCTGTCTTCTTCTTGTTACTCATCTATTGCTTCATTTTTATCCAAGACGTTTGTTTCCTGACAAGCCTGCTGGTGCAGCTCCAAGTTCAGAGCTCAGTCACTGGTTTTGTTTAAACTGCTTTTTTACTATACTCTTTCATGGCTCCTGTAGTCTGTAAGCACATGAAGATATCTGTCTAATCACTGGGGGGTCTGACTTGCCAGAACCTTGTGCAATAGGCAAAATTGGACTTCTACGATCAGCGTGCCCTGTAGGCTGCCCAGAAGGAGCCATAGAATTCAATACAGACCAATTTCCAGATTGATGTCCCAGATTGCATAGAGCAGCTCAGAAGAACTTGTGATCCCCCTATTCTGCCAATAACAGAAGGAACGGCCAATTGGACATGTTAGGGGATAGAACCCCTTTAATTCACTTGTATCAACTGTGTAACAATTAGATCCTTTGTAGTTACTTCTTAGATGCTTCTGAGATAGCTGAATGCTTTTAGATATGTTGATGCAGTTTGAGACCCACTTTGGGGCCAGTGTTTTTTTATACCCTTATGCAGAACCCCTATCAGTGCTTCAGGACCCACCCCTATCCCCCGGCTCCCTGAGAACACACCGGACATCTATTCATTACATTTAGTTTCCCATATATTGACAATAAGGCGGCACTGCCTGGACACATTCTGGATCGCCTCCAGTTCACATTCGCCTCTCTGAGCCCGTTCTGCTGTATCAGCACATTCTAAACTTACAGCCACAGCTGGTGATAGGACGACGACCCTTTAGCATGTGTGACCCAGATAGGAAACATATTCTGTGCCTCTGATTCTGCTCCCTATAAATCATCCTACTCTCATCCCTACAAATGTAAGTGATACATCTTCTATGGTTATCAAAAAGAACTATTTGAAAGGAGATGTAGGAGATATTGGCAAAAGTCTGAAGAAGATGCCCCCAAAAGATTACATAAAACAAAAATGTAAAGCAAAAGTTTATAGGACTTCGGAATTATCAAGACATAAGGAAAAGGAGTGTAGCCACCTGAAGGCAATAAGATCTGCGGTGGCAATTTTCTCACTGTAGGCAACAAGCTCGATGGTTACAACATGAGGCATCGAGATACGTCCACTTGCAACATTTTGCGGCACAGTTTTACGGCACAGGGCGGCCACCTGACCACAGTCTCTACCGCAACACCTTCTCCTGCGCAGCTTCCTTCCCAATCCCATCACTTATTGTCACCTCTGCTTGGCAGCGATAACCCGCAGTCTGATCGCTACTCTCAACTTGTTCAATTTTGTGCACGAGTGCAGTCAAACTTTCTCATCAGTCTCAGAGATGTCTCCAGATCCTCAGGTCATCAGGTGAAAGTAGCAGGTGATAATGAGACTTCCTTCATTGAGTTAAAAGCATAAAAGAAGCACAATATGATCAACGCGTTTTGACCTGTCCGGTCTTATTCATGGTCTTATTCATGGTCTTATTCATCAGCATCACAGTCATATGTCTCTAGATAGGTCTCTGGATAGGTTTTCGGATATGGCTCTGGATAGGTCTCTGGATAGGTCTCTGGATAGGTCTCTGGACAGGTCTCTGGATATGCCTATGGATAGGCCTCTAGATAGGTCTCTGGATATGCCTCTGGATAGGTCTCTGGATAGGCCTCTGGATAGGTCTCTGGATAGGCCTCTGGATAGGTCTCTAGATAGGTCTCTGGACAGGTCTCTGGACAGGTCTGTGGATATGCCTATGGATAAGGCTCTGGATAGGTCTCTAGATAGATTTCTGGATAGGCTTCTGGATAGGTCTCTGCATAGGTCTCTGGATAGGTCTCTGGATATGCCTCTGGAGACGCCTCTGAACAGGTCTCTAGATAGGTTTCTGGATAGGCCTCTCGATAGGGCTCTGGATAGGGCTCTGGATAGGGCTCTGGATAGGTCTGTGGATATGCCTCTGGATATGGCTCTAGATAGGTCTCTGGATAGGCCTCTGGATATGCCTCTGGATAGGTCTCTGGATAGGCCTCTGGATATGCCTATGGATAGGCCTCTAGATAGGTCTCTGGATAGGCCTCTGGATATGCCTCTGGATAGGTCTCTGGACAGGTCTCTGGATATGCCTATGGATAGGCCTCTGGATAGGTCTCTGGATAGGCCTCTGGATAGGTCTCTGGATAGGTCTCTGGACAGGTCTCTGGATATGCCTATGGATAGGCCTCTAGATAGGTCTCTGGATAGGCCTCTGGATATGCCTCTGGATAGGTCTCTGGATAGGCCTCTGGATAGGTCTCTGGATAGGCCTCTGGATAGGTCTCTAGATAGGTCTCTGGACAGGTCTCTGGATATGCCTATGGATAAGGCTCTGGATAGGTCTCTAGATAGATTTCTGGATAGGCTTCTGGATAGGTCTCTGCATAGGTCTCTGGATAGGTCTCTGGATATGCCTCTGGAGACGCCTCTGAACAGGTCTCTAGATAGGTTTCTGGATAGGCCTCTCGATATGGCTCTGGATAGGGCTCTGGATAGGGCTCTGGATAGGTCTGTGGATATGCCTCTGGATATGGCTCTTGATAGGTCTCTGGATTATCTCCACAATTGCAGATGTCCCTCATGTGGCTACACTTTATATATCAGATCCCATCTCCTCCCTACTGTACCAGATGACCTGGTCTGTTGTGCTCAGGGCAGCCCTATGATTGCAGCTCTGGAGCTTTATTGCTTCTCTTCAGTCTCTCTAAGCCCTCAGATGATGCAAATTACTGTACAAGTGAAAGGAAACCAGAAGGTTTCCAGCTCACAGTCATCCATAAAACAGGAATTTCAGTAAAACACGAGGCGACTGATCTATTAGTCATAGAATCCACTGGGACTCGAAACGCGTCAGTGTCTCTATTACATGTATTAATGTGGCCTAAATAAAGGGGTTTAGTTATTGGATGCTGGTGGGGGATTTCTGCTGCGCTTCTTGGACTGTTGTACCCGCTGTGCCCAATGCTCACTCCTCGCTTCTCCTCCTAAGAGATCATGAGGCTGGGGATAGTTTGGGGTTATATACGATTATCCTAGTAACAGGCTCCCCTGACTCCTCCTGCACCCATCTTCATGTCTGTCTTTTAGCCTTTTAGTCTGTGTCCATGCTATATCCCAACTACTCTCAGTGTAACCTCCCTTAAAGGGGTTGTATACAGCTTGAAAAGCATGTCTGCCTTCTTCCAAAAATGGCGCCACACCTGTGGTTTGTGCCGGTACTGCAGCTCAGCTGTGTAGATATAAATGGAGCTTAGCTACAATACTGTGCACATCCCATTGTCAGGCGTGGTGCTATTTTTGGAAGGAACCAGCCATGTTTTTTACTGGCTTTGACAACCCCTTTAAGAGAGACAGCACATAATGAGGCCACTACTCAGGGAACCCTGTAACCCTGGGGCGTAACTTCTCTGTCCTTATCACCTGTGACGTCACACATACAGATGTTACTTTCTGATACTGTATTGTTACAATGTAAACTGCAGTTCTCTGTATCAGGGGTAACTCTAGCAGCAGGGGGCACACGGTACAGCAGGGCATCCTGTATCCAGCGATAGAAGGGTTAATCAGTGGCGTGTGCAGTGCCAGTGTCCGGTCCTTCTGGAGGACCCAGATCATGTGAGATGCCAGTCAGTGCCCGTTAGCATCTGGAAAGCTTCAGCCCAGTAACACGCTGATCCGGTATCGCGCCGGCACCGGAAGATACCACTGATAAGTTCTGGACGTTCTGTGCCCGCGGCTTATCTCGTCTGTGCAGAGAATGTTCCGGACCATTATAATCACATCTCACTATAATGGGCTTACTGAAAGGTTTTGTGACAGAAGTAAAAGATCCTTTGTCCTTGTGATGTTGGTGCAGATTTTTGTTACAATGTATCATGATGCCCTATACATATCCTATGCCCCCCTCACCCTGATACACCGAGGGTCACTGCAGAAGTATGACTGCCAGCAATGCAAGGGTTAACATTAATTACATCACACAAAGACTAATAGAAAAGAAAGAATAATATCTTCATAGACTAAAAACTCCATATAGTGACTGAATAATACCTATGGTGATATTAAAGGGAAGTTAATGGGAATCTATCAGAAAAAAATGACCTAATTAATCATTACCAGTATGTTGTCAAGCAGTTTCATACATTCCATATCATGTTTCTTTTATGGTTCAGTATAGTGGCAGCATCCAGAATATCAACTTTGTTGTAAACTGGTTGTATAAAGTCACAGAGGCGAAGATATTTGATGCCCTTATGTCCAGGGCCATCACCCTCCTATGGTGATATTAAAGGGAAGTTAATGGGAATCTATCAGAAAAAAATGACCTAATTAATCATTACCAGTATGTTGTCAAGCAGTTTCATACATTCCATATCATGTTTCTTTTATGGTTCAGTATAGTGGCAGCATCCAGAATATCAACTTTGTTGTAAACTGGTTGTATAAAGTCACAGAGGCGAAGATATTTGATGCCCTTATGTCCAGGGCCATCACCCTCTGGGGAATGAAAATGTGGAGAGTAAGAAGCGTGCGGTGATAACAGGTTTAAGCATCGAGGGAAAACACGAACACCGTAAACCACTCACAAACATGCGGGGCCCAAGAGGGGAACATATTCCCCTGGGGGGACAGTAGGCAGCCTGCTATGGGTTAAGAATGAATGGGAGCGAGCAGAAAAAAAGACCTAAGTATCATACCAGTAGGGTGGCAAGCGGGCAGACAGCCAGATCAGGGCGGGGATGGTCAGTAGAGGGCCACATCCAAGAGCAACTGGGGTGAAAACGGGGGGGGGAGAAATCCAGAGGCGAAGATATTTGATGCCCTTATGTCCAGGGCCATCACCCTCCGGCTCTCCTGCAGCCTGGTCCATGATGTCAGTCACAGTAGACATAACGCTTTGAGTTGGCAAGAGCTTGGCTTAAGTGTTAAGCTCTCTCTACATGGGGTCTATATATCATACGGTGGCACTTGCGTGCAAGTGTATGATGTCGTGGCCCCTCCTACACAGCCCGATCCACAGCCAGATCCTCTTGATGTATCTGATAGCCGGGCATGCAGCGTTTAATTCTAGGCCAGGTCCTACCCCCCATGCCCCTTGGCATGGAGTTGAGGTAAAGGGGGAAATAATCGCAAGTGCTGGTGGATCGCAAGCATAAGCCCAGATAAATAACCCCCTGTGCATTTATACAATCAAAGTTGATTTTAATGGAATTAATGGAAAGTTGAGTGGAAGGGAAAATCCAGGTGTATCCAGGACATAGATTGCAGAAGTGTAGAATTCCATGTGTTAAGCCACTCCTGACCAATACACAACGCCAGAAGCGTCTTACAGGGATAAAGAGTTTCAGAACTGGTCTATTGCTTAGTGGTCAAGGTGTTATTTTCAGATAAAAGTACATTTTTCATTTAATTTGGAAATCAAGATCCCAGAGTCAGGAGGAAGAGTGGAAAGGGACAATCCAAGCTGCTTGAGGTCTAGTGTGAGGTTTCCACAATCAGTAATGGTTTGGGGAGCCAAGTATCTGCTGCTGTAGGTCCACCATGTTTTATCAAGACCAAAGTCAGCGGAGCCACCTACCAGGAAATTTTAGAGCATTTCATGCTTCCCTCTGCCGACAAGCTTTTTGGAGATCTGTCTATTGCCAAAAGTACCACCTGGTTAATAACCACAGTATCACTGTGGGTGATTGGCCCGTAAACTCACCTGACACCAAATGGGAAACACCAGACCCAACAATGCAAACAAGCTGAAGGCTGCTATCACACAACCTGGGTTTCCATGATACGTCTGCAGTGTCATCAGCTGATCTCTCCATGCAATACCGCATTGATCCAGTCATTCATGCAAAAAGGATCCGACCAAGTATTAAGAGCATTTACTGTACTATACTTTTCATTTGGTCAACATTTCTAGGTTCAAAACATTTCATACAGTTTGTCTTATAAAATATTGTAATTTTCTGGAGATAATGACTTTTGGGTTTTCCTTTAATGTCAACCATAATCATCAATAATTCGCACTTGAAAAATTCCCTCTGTTTGTAATGATTGTAATAAAATATGAGTTTGACTTTTTGAATTGAATTACTGAAAAAAATAAGCAATTGTATGTTAATTTTTATTTGCTTTATGTTTTATTCATACAATATGTTAATTGCCTATTTCAACTCATCTCCAAATAAAAATTCATTGTTTCTGACTTATAAAAATAAAGATTTAGCTGCTCCTTAACTTCCCTTATCCATGTTGTGTGCTTGATTTTTGCTTCCTATGCCCATAAAACAGCAGGAGACCACTGCTGCCCTGGTTGATCACATGATTGGGGAGACAGCAAGACTATGAGTATTGGATCACTGACGTACACAATTGTACGTAATTGCTTATTATAAAATTTTCATAGTCCACCAATGAGTACTATAAATATAATAATTTCTCTATTGGCACTTATAAGTTTTAATATGGTAATCAAAGATTTAATATCCACACCCCTAACAGTTTAGTGCCCAATGCTTTCTTTGTTCTCTTACTTCTTCCAAAATACAGTCTACACCACACGGTACGTACATTGCATTCTATTGTCACCTTCCAAGAAGGTACATGTTATTTCATGTAAAATGCCAAAAAGTAATGGATATTTAAAAGGGTGTAAGTGCAGTCTAAGCTTCGACTCACTTCAGTAGCCAAGCCTGCAGTATTGTAGCCTGCCTTCTACACAAATCATGGAGTCAACAGTCTATGGCTCCAATCTTCAGTTTCTCCTGCTGAAAGTATGTCACCATTCAGAGAAGCACCATCGCACTCTCATTCTCCTCCTTTAGTTATATTGTAGCTGGAAGAAAATATGTAGGCAGATGGTGTGGTACGTTCCAATAAGGTTAAAATTTATTTCAATTCATCATACTCACCAAATCCATTAAAAATGCGCATATCACAAATTCACATAACGGGACGCTAGCTTTCTATCCACCCGACCCAGGGTTTCGCCAGCAAGGCTTCCAGCAGAGTGCACCCATTAATGTAATGCCCAGCAGAGTGCACCCATTAATGTAATGCATACAGTGTTCCGCCATGTAGTATAAAATGCATACAGCATAATTCGATGTAGAGTAAAATGTATACAGCATACCACCATGTAGTATAAAATACATACAGCGTGCCGCCATGTATTATAAAATGTATACAGCGTGCCGCCATGTAGTATAAAATGCATATAGCATACCGCCATGTAGTATAAAATGCATGCAGAATTCCGCCATGTAGTATAAAATGCATACAGCATACCGCCATGAAGTGTAAAATGGATACAGCATACCGCCATGTAGTATAAAATGCATACAGTGTGCTGCCATGTAGTATAAAATGCATACAGTGTACCGCCATGTAGTATAAAATGCATACAGCATAATGCCATGTAGAGTAAAATGCATGCAGCATCCCGTCATGTAGTATAAAATGCATACAGCATACCGCCATGTAGTATAAAATG